>JASAMW010005556.1:0-71404 GCA_030247985.1 Epsilonema sp. ZAB3_2 | reverse complement strand
GTTACATGAATAGCTAAAAGCTATGTGAATCAGGCATATTGGAAACGAGCATGTAGAAATTGTTTCCAATCGATAGATCTTGCTTAGACGAATCTAATGGTATGTCACAAGCCTACAAGTCATCAACTTTGGAAAAATAGCACTTTTTTGCGACTTTCATCTATGTGAATGCATTTTTTACTATGTGAATCAGGCATAAGCATGTCGCAGTGGCCAGCAATCGATAGATCTTTTGAGAATGAATCGAATGGTATGCTATATGTGACCTCAACAATGCAGAAGGCATTCTTTTCACCTGTCTGTCGCGTCCTTAAGTATTGCTAAAGCCAAACATAAAAACAGCCAACTTTGACAGCTCATAACTCGAGAACAAAAGCAAATTTTAAAAATCTAAAAAAGTGCCATCGAGAGTAGAGTGAGATCTATCTTTTGGTATACCTACCACTCAGATCCGAATAAAATCCACGGAGGAGTATGCGTGGGAACTTTGCAACTATTTTTACCACAAAATCGTAATTTTAAGGGTGTCAGAGGCCTTAAACGCAAAAAGTGCTCGGACCACTTTGCCAAGATCTTTGCATTTCCCATCTTTTAAAAAAAAACCGAGCTCGATCCCTCGACTCGTTGAAAAGTTATGGAGGTCACAAGTTTTCAGTACATAAAAGCGTGACATCATTCAAAAATAGGTTTTTCGCCGTAGCGCCCTAACCAGTGGGCCTATCGAGCTGAAATTTTGCCTGCCGATACATACCCATAGGGGGAATCTTCATGCAAAATTTCAGCTCAATCCGCCTGTTGGCTCCGGAGTTATGGGCAAATGTGTGTTTCCATTTCCGTCACTCCTATTTACACATGACTAAGTAAGGTGGGACGCGGCGGAGCTTCGTTCGTGAGCCTCTCGAGGTTCCGCTATCGCGTCTACCTTGATGGGAGATGGTTAGTTTAGCTTCCAGCAAGCCAAAAAACGGCGACGGGGCGGCGAGAATAAGCCAGAAAAATAAACTGGTATGACACGTTCGAACACATGAATTCTACGACGCTGTACTACTGGGCATGGCAAGTCTCCAGGGGTGCCATGCCATCTCTCCAGCTAGAAACGGACTGTTGTAATCGAGGGAAGGGGCTGGGGTGGGTTGGGGACGATGTTTCTCTTGCGCATCCAGCTGGTGACTTGTCGGGGCACTTCGAACAGGACTTCTTTCGCCAGGGCGGCTTGATTTCGATGCGGGTCCGTGCCAGGGTGCAGGAAGTTGCGGAAGGGCACGAACTGCAACAACAGCAAACATGGGCATTGGACGTACGTACATCCGGGTGGTACGTACACAGCGGCAAGTATGGGGGCGTGGCCTATTGATGTATACGTATACGTTGTCATTGGCTGCCGTATTACTATGTATGTATTGGCCCGTCACTCTACGCAGTTGATCGGAGCCTGTCACTTCCATAAAGTGTGGACTTCGAGTCTAGTTGGTTTTACACAACGCATCTCATGATGTATACGTATACGTTGTCATTGGCTGCCGTATTACTATGTATGTATTGGCCCGTCACTCTACGCAGTTGATCGGAGCCTGTCACTTCCATAAAGTGTGGACTTCGAGTCTAGTTGGTTTTACACAACGCATCTCACAGCTCCCAAGTTCATATCGCCCATCGCCTAACCGAAGCCCATACAAGCAGTATTGTGCGGTTTGCATAGGCTTTACTTGGACAATGTCGCTCTCGGCCACTTTACCCCCAGGTACGAATAAGAGGCGATCGTCCGAATCCAATGCATCCATGTTGCTGAAATCCGCTTGACCTACACCCACAATGATGATGGACATTGGTAAGTAGGAAGCCTGAAAGCAGACTTCCATTGGATATCTCACAACACAGCAGACAAAAATTATGCATTCACCAGTTGCGCAAAGAAGCATGGGTGGTCGCGGGCTGACCCTTCGCTATTACTTTTTTCAGTGCATTTTGATCGGTAGTGGGAAGGAAAAACGCACTGACCTGACCACCACCCATAATTCTCAGCGCAACTGGGGTCCATAAGCCCCTCCATAATCTCAGACGGCCGCCTGGCCATAATATCCGCTTGCGGCCACCCTGTGGACAAGGCCGTAGGGTTGCCGCAAGGGATGTATGCGGCCAGGCGGGCATCTGAAATTATGGAGGGGGGGGGGGGGGGGGGTTAAAATGTGGCACTGGCAAACCTCAACAACAGCTGCGATAGTCTGCTGCAAATCCGTGATGATGCCATCAGTGACAATGAGTAGAATGAAAAACTTGGACCCATCTGTTGTACCCGCTGCCATCCTAAACTTCATCATTTACTATGTATGTACAGTACACATGGAGAAATTCACCTGCTCATTTTTACCTGGCCACTCTGTGGACGATAGGAGAAAAATTGGTGGGACCATAGAGAATGACGCTTCGAATGGCTAGCTCATAAGCACCCAAGACACCGTCGATTCCGTCACACGTAGGGTCGTTTTGGAAGTTCTGGAAAAGATATAGGTGCCTAGTTCCTACGTGATGACAGCTGCCAGCATTCACATGCGTTACGCACAGAAAATGTTTTAGTTTTGCCACAATACCATGTGAAACTCATGCGATGTTACTCCGTTGATTTGAGCGCCAAAACCATAAGCCGGAAACTTCTTGTCACTGAAATGTATGAAGGCCTACAGTATAATCAAGGTAGACGCGATAGCGGAACCTCGAGAGGCTCACGAACGAAGCTCCGCCGCGTCCCACCTTACTTAGTCATGTGTAAATAGGAGTGACGGAAATGGAAACACACATTTGCCCATAACTCCGGAGCCAACAGGCGGATTGAGCTGAAATTTTGCATGAAGATTCCCCCTATGGGTATGTATCGGCAGGCAAAATTTCAGCTCGATAGGCCCACTGGTTAGGGCGCTACGGCGAAAAACCTATTTTTGAATGATGTCACGCTTTTATGTACTGAAAACTTGTGACCTCCATAACTTTTCAACGAGTCGAGGGATCGAGCTCGGTTTTTTTTTAAAAGATGGGAAATGCAAAGATCTTGGCAAAGTGGTCCGAGCACTTTTTGCGTTTAAGGCCTCTGACACCCTTAAAATTACGATTTTGTGGTAAAAATAGTTGCAAAGTTCCCACGCATACTCCTCCGTGGATTTTATTCGGATCTGAGTGGTAGGTATACCAAAAGATAGATCTCACTCTACTCTCGATGGCACTTTTTTAGATTTTTAAAATTTGCTTTTGTTCTCGAGTTATGAGCTGTCAAAGTTGGCTGTTTTTATGTTTGGCTTTAGCAATACTTAAGGACGCGACAGACAGGTGAAAAGAATGCCTTCTGCATTGTTGAGGTCACATATAGCATACCATTCGATTCATTCTCAAAAGATCTATCGATTGCTGGCCACTGCGACATGCTTATGCCTGATTCACATAGTAAAAAATGCATTCACATAGATGAAAGTCGCAAAAAAGTGCTATTTTTCCAAAGTTGATGACTTGTAGGCTTGTGACATACCATTAGATTCGTCTAAGCAAGATCTATCGATTGGAAACAATTTCTACATGCTCGTTTCCAATATGCCTGATTCACATAGCTTTTAGCTATTCATGTAACATACATAATTATAAAAGAAAACAAAATTGAATTAGCTAAATGTAGGCATATGGGATACCATTCGATTCGTCTTCAAAAGATCTATCGATTGCTGCCACTGCGACATGCTCATGCCTGATTCACATAGTCTAATCAAATTCACATAGTCTCAATTCCACTCAAAAACAAAGAAACGTCCTGTGTAATTTATAATGTATCTCGAAGTTCCACTATAGTCTGGCCAATAGCAGTTGGCACCTGATCTCAAGGCGCATTGCGTAAAATAGATTTACAAATGCGGATTTCTGTCCACGCTTCGTGTACTCCTATTTATCAGAAGTACATGCAAACTACGCAACTCGCCTTGAGTCCAGGTGCCAACTGCTATTGGCCAGACTAAAGCGCATCTCATCAACTCGAGCTCGGTTTATTTTTAAAGTTACATTGCATGTGTTATGCACATTCACATACTCAATCTCCTCTCAAAAACATAAAAAAATGTTCCATGTAATGTATGATGTATCTCGAGGTTCCACTAGCACATCTCGTCAACTCGAGCTCGGTTTTTCTAAGATTTGAATGCACTTGTAATGCACATTCACATCAAGGTAGACGCGACAGCGGAACCTCTAGAGGCTCACGAACGAGGCTCCGCCGCGTCCCACCTTACTTAGTCATGTGTAAATAGGAGTGACGGAAATAAAAAAACACATCTGCTCATAACTCCCGAGCCAAGAGGCGGACTGAGCTGAAATTTTGCCTGAAGATGTCTCCTATATGTTCGTATCTACTGGCAAAATTTCAGCTCCATCGGCTCACTGGTTAGGGCGCTACTGGCGAAAAACCTATTTTTGAAAGGTGTGGACAGCTTATGTACTGAAAAACTGTTCCCACCGTAACTTTTCAACGAGTCGTGGGATCGAGCTCGGTTTTTTTTTAAAAGATGGGAAATGTAAAGATCTTGGGAAAGTGGTCCGAGCACTTTTTTCGTTTAAGGCCTCTGACACCTTTAAAATTGTGATTTTGTGGTAAAAATAGTTGCAAAGTTCCCACGCATACTCGTCCGTGGATTTTATTCGGATCTGAGTGGTAGGTATACCAAAAGATAGATCTCACTCTACTCTCGATGGGACTTTTTTAGATTTTTAAAATTTGCTTTTGTTCTCGAGTTATGAGCTGTCAAAGTTGGCTGTTTTTATGTTTGGCTTTAGCAATACTTAAGGACGCGACAGACAGGTGAAAAGAATGCCTTCTGCATTGTTGAGGTCACATATAGCATACCATTCGATTCATTCTCAAAAGATCTATCGATTGCTGGCCACTGCGACATGCTTATGCCTGATTCACATAGTAAAAAATGCATTCACATAGATGAAAGTCGCAAAAAAGTGCTATTTTTCCAAAGTTGATGACTTGTAGGCTTGTGACATACCATTAGATTCGTCTAAGCAAGATCTATCGATTGGAAACAATTTCTACTGTACTGGACGCGTGTAAAGTCCCTTTTCGGGAATCTTCCCGAAGCACACTAGTGTGGTTCGCGTAAAGTACGCGTTTGCTACGCGTATGCAACGCGTATGCTTTGCGAATAAAACGAGAGGCAAGGACTCCTAGCGAAAGGCAAGGACTTTTTTCGAGACGTTGCGAGTGAAAGCAAAAGGAGGAAAATGAGGAATGAAGTGAACACAAAAGAAAACTATGCATGGCCGTTTATTTAGATAGGGCTCATAAGATGGAATGTATTGATCAATCAATGTCAATAAAACAATAATGTACATTGTACATACAGTACGTAACGTTACACGCAGAAAGCAGATGAGAGTGAAATGTCAAGGAAAGGGGAGAAGGGGGTATGTGATTGATGTGAGGTGTTGTGTGGTATTGTAAGGCCGGGAGGCCGGGAAGTAGAGGAAGAATGTAATGTCGTCAGGGGGAGGAAGAAGAGGGGGGGGGGGAGCACTTACTCCCCCCCCCCCCTCCCTGAAATGAAGTTACGGGACTGAAGTAAGGGAAGAGAAGTGGATGGGGGGAAGAAAGAGAGAGGGGGGGGGAGAGGGTGCCCTGGAATCGGGGTTCTGTAATTGAAACCTCTCTTTGCCCGTCCCATTATGCAAGCAAACTCTCGAGTGAAGGAACCTGTAAAAGTGATTTGTTGTTTGTGCGCGGCCGTTCGCATCGTTGCTACAGTATGTACGATAACGCATATTCTTATGGGGGGGGGGGGGAGGAGAGAGAGGCTTGGCCTGCTGGGAACAAAAGCTGAGACGAAGCGCACGGCGCAATGGGAGGGAATTGTGGTTGTGGAAAAAGAAGAGAGAGGAGGGGTGGAAAAGGGGGAGGAAGAAAGAGAGGAAAGGGGGGAAAAGCAGAATGTGATTGAGGGTTGTTATGGAAAGGCTTTTTTTTTGTCCCTGTAATTCCAGGGCTAGCCAGGCCGTGAATTCCCCCCCTGTTTCGAAGGCGAATGTCCTCACTTAGCTTTTCCCCTGCCTTCCTTTTTCTACCCCGCAGTTTAGCAATTTCAGGCATGATTCTGTCCTCCCACTCTTCCTATCGTCATTCCTTTTCTTTCTTTTTCCTTTTTTGTCTTTCCTTCTTCATTCTTTCACGGAAACACCACGCGTCGCATACGAGAATGAAACGCGTAGACTACGCGTAGCTTACGCGTTTTCTTCGCGAAGCATACGAGAACTTTCGGGAAGGCCAAAATTTTACGCGTAAAGGGACTTTGCACGCGTCCAGTACAGTACATGCTCGTTTCCAATATGCCTGATTCACATAGCTTTTAGCTATTCATGTAACATACATAATTATAAAAGAAAACAAAATTGAATCAGCTAAATGTAGGCATATGGGATACCATTCGATTCGTCTTCAAAAGATCTATCGATTGCTGCCACTGCGACATGCTCATGCCTGATTCACATAGTCTAATCAAATTCACATAGTCTCAATTCCACTCAAAAACAAAGAAACGTCCTGTGTAATTTATAATGTATCTCGAAGTTCCACTAGCACATCTTGTCAACTCGAGCTCGGTTTATTTCTAAAGTTACATTGCATGTGTTATGCACATTCACATACTCAATCTCCTCTCAAAAACATAAAAAATGTTCCATGTAATGTATGATGTATCTCGAGGTTCCACTAGCACATCTCGTCAACTCGAGCTCGGTTTTTCAAAGATTCGAATGCACTTGTAATGCACATTCACATAAGGCTCAATTCCTCTCAAAAACATAAAAATGTCCCATGTAGGTATATCCCCTAATTTACGTATGTAATGTATCTTGAGGTTCTGTTAGCACATCTCGTCAACTCGAGCTCAGTTTTTAAAAGATTTGTATGCATGTGTTAAAACAAAATGTATCGATTGGGAACAATTTTGACGTGCTTGTATCCTATATGCTTCTCACATTTCAAGTAGACGTGGCAGGAACCAGTGGAGAAGTGCTCCTAAGGAGCACGAAGGAAGTGAGCGAGAGGCTCACTAGCCTGCAGATGCTTATGGGGTTGACGGCGCAGAAACCAGAAGGTTCCAACCACCCATCGCGCCGAAACTTGCTACCCCTCTGAGTTGACAGCCTCTCGCACAATCTGCTGCTTTCTGACTGGTGCGGGCATACTTTTGCCCATTCCCAATCATGGCAAACAAAACTCTTCAATGACCTTTGTTGCCTCTCGCCTGCTTCTGTATGCCTGATCACATGCAAAACGCTGGGTCCAAACCATTTTGGTCATCTTAACTAGGTAATTATATGTATGTAAACATGTACATGCTGGTACATAATATGGTGCAACAAAAAACCTTGAGCATTAGTTCAAAGACAAAAAAATGTGATGTTTCCTCAAGAGTAGAACATACATACCTGTAAAGATTTCATGTCTTATAGCTGTTTATCCTGAACAACAGCAAGTGATAACTTCAGCTGAAACTTGATTCCAAAGCCGATATTTTGAATCGAGAAGATCGAACCCTGGTGGAGCTCTCGCCTTCTATTTGGCAAGAAACGTGTGAAACGGCTGGTCACATTGGAGGCCATTATTGAATGGGTACGTACTACATGCGAATGCACATGCGAGAAAGAATAAACATACGTACAATACATATGCACATACTTATTCATAACGCTGCATGGATCAGGCATACAGAAGCAGGTGAGAGGCAACAAAGGTCATTGAAGAGTTTTGTTTGCCATGATTGGGAATGGGCAAAAGTATGCCCGCACCAGTCAGAAAGCAGCAGATTGTGCGAGAGGCTGTCAACTCAGAGGGGTAGCAAGTTTCGGCGCGATGGGTGGTTGGAACCTTCTGGTTTCTGCGCCGTCAACCCCATAAGCATCTGCAGGCTAGTGAGCCTCTCGCTCACTTCCTTCGTGCTCCTTAGGAGCACTTCTCCACTGGTGTACTGTATGTACCCATGTGAATAATACGAGATAGCCGTAGGTACATTTGAAATTAATTCGTTGGTAAAAAACCTAATCTATACGAGTTGACGTAGGAACATACATGCTGTAGTCCGCGATAATGTTCCCCACTGCTCTCAAGGCCATCTGGTACTGGTTGGGCTGATAGGGATTGATGTAGTGCAATGAGTTGGGCAGGTGTGGTTCTCCATTGGATATTGTAAAATCGACCGCCACCACAAACTGCAACTTGGTCCTACATCATGATACGATATTGACACTAATTCACTGGCTTTTCAAGAAAAATGCAAATACCCAGAAAGCATGGAGCATTATAAAGCTGTACTTCCCTCTCACCCTCCGCGTATGTAGTCCAGAAACGTATAGGTGGTTTCGATGTGCACATCACACTTCAACGCTCGCACCCGTCCTGTCGACTTGGCACCTTTGCCTGGGTTGGCTAGCTACAGCACAAATAATTTCATCGCAATATTATCAGAAGGGTACCTACTGGTACATACTTGCATATGTACGTATGTACATATGTTGAACGAGCTACCTACTTGAAGCGTCCTCTTGCTCGAACAGTCGGCCAGTTCAAAAAAAGGAACTCTCACAAAGCCGATCAAACCGTGCCTATAAATTTTAGTAGGGAGAACTTTTCATTTCAACTGCGATTTTGCTATCGATATTACCTTCCTTGCGAGTCGTAGTCGCAAATTTCGACCTCCACAAGCCTCTTCCGATCGCCTTTCAGACACAATTGATCCAGGTAGACTTTGAACGGCTTCCAAGTCGCAGTCACACTGTTGTAGACCACTTCGCCCCGCACCGCCAATGTCTTGCTATCAAAAAATCCGCAATACAATACAGTACCTATTTCCGAAACAGCAGACTTTGGTTTCCGGAATTTTTCTGCTGTTTTAAATTACAGTAGCTCACAGGCGTTGATTTGATTTACGACTTTACGTTCCGTCATCCTCCACTCTGTACAACTTGAAGAAAGGGTTGCCCAAACTGCAGCAGTCTCTCCGCTCCAACCCAACAGCTTGCAATTGCATCGTCGCAACTTCCTGCAGCTAACCGCAAAAAGACACAATCTTAATCATAATCTGGTTCATATTCGTGCACTTGGTATGTGGTTGGTATCAAAATGACTGACCCTAACAGGATTCCGCTCTTCTGCTTTGACGATAATGCTACCGTAAACCCGCAAGGCAGACTGACCACTGAAACAAAATTACGTAAACAACCGTGATGCTTGCACTATCACGCTTGCGTCTTTTTCATTTCAGTTGCAGAAGCAGGGCGCGGTGCGGTGCAAGGGAGCTGCTTACGATAGAGGACGTTGCAATCTCGATCCAGGGGCACTCACGATCTCAGCCAGCGTGCACTCCATCTGACCCAAAAAATCCTGCAAACATTTCCACCGAATTTCGCAAAACCAATGCCATCTGGGTTGCTGGTCATCCCTCAGCCCTCGGTTCGATGTGCACCGTTACTTTGTAGACCTCTTTACGCGCGCAGAGTTGCGAAAGGAGAGGAGACTTGGCAGTTGGCACTGCCGAAAGAGAATTTCTTTCGCACCTACAGTATCTTACTACTACGAACGCGCCGTACATTTTATGTGCAAGTCCATAATAGAGATCTACAAAGTAACAGTGCACAACAAGGGTTTTTTAGATGAGCAAAATTGGCCGGACCCGCCCGCCGGCCGAAGGATTAGTGCGTTTTAGTTGATCCAAAAAGGCCGTCCGGTCCGGACTTTTTCGTCCCAGCCCAAGACATCGGACGAAACGGACGAGCTTTTGTTTCCTCCCTCTTGAGTGGTCATAAAGAGGATTAGGGTCAGCGTTGGGGAGCGGGAAGGAGGGAGGAAAGAGGGAGAAGATCTACAGGGATGTGAGAGAGCAGACAGGTGGCCCGAGGAAGGCGAAGGGCTTCGGCCAATTTGTGTTTTTCTTGTTTGGTCCGGACAACCTATGTTTTGGTCCGTCCGGTCGGCCGCTAAAAAATCATCTAAAAAACCCTTAACGAAAACGGCGGACTGAATACTGATGGATCACAAGTTTACCATTTCGGCCTCAAATCCTTTTTGTGGCGTGCTACTACTACTGTACGTATCCTCACGTGGTTTTTCTCGGTGAGTTCCGGCCGTTTGGAGTCGATGTCCCAGACTTGGAAGCGCAGATGTTGAATCTCTTCGAAGAAGTAGTTGAGCGTGATCCGAGTGGCGAATTCGGGATTCAGCGTGTTCCTCACGCACTCCGTACGTCCATACTCCTTCCAACTTTGCGTCGCCGCGTCCCACATGTAGATAACAGTCAGCGGATCCGATACGGTGAACACGTCGCGATCGCGAAGACTTCTGCCAACATTTTTAAAGCAAAGATAACATCACGAGTTGAGGGCGCAGACTAATTTTGGAACAGTACATAGCATCTTCACTTGCAATATAAATGTAATATAGTGTTGGATAAAAAAAAAATAATTATATAGTGAAACCTGCAAGAGATTGATAGCTCCACTTGAGTTGCCGGCGCATTGGTCATCAGTTGCTTTATCATCGCATTATCCATGCCTTCATTGTTCAGCGCAAGGGGATCCCTCGACTCCCGGTACCGTCGACTTCTACTTACGCACATTGCTTGCACTCGTGGCCCAGTAAATAAAAAAGCGACCGACCGCACCCCAGACGAAAAAAGAAAGAATGTCAGCTCGTCCGTGCCTGCACAAAAATCAGTCATTCGACAAACCAAAAATACATATAAGGAAGTAAGAATGACAGACGGACGAAAACATAACAAAGGGTCAGTCATCATTCAATATTTTCTTCACAGTCTGTGATTCTTACTCATTCTTGGTTTTATTGTGCCCAGCTCAGAAATCGTCTTCACTACACAGCACACAGCTCGAACAGGTACTTACCTTTACCACACGTACATAGGTACAGCACACAATACCAACTGGCTCATTTTTATCCAAATCACACGACAGAAGGCTATCAGTCCAAAGTGACAGTAGTGACGTTGTTTTCCCGTTGCTTTTGGGCGCCAATGACGCTGTCTTCTTCAAGCAGCGGAATGCCCGGTGGTTTGGGCTGTTCAGCCGTATTCAACTGGTTGAATCTCTGCTGCGTTTTCAGCCAGATCTCTTTCTTTTTCGCAGAGTGCACCATATCCATGGAGACCTTCGCTGCGGCCAAAGTTCCCAGACCTTGCTTGCCCAATTGCATTTGCGGTGCTAGCTACAACACAGCAAAACATGGAAAATCGGTAATCCTATTCTTTGTGAAAGTACATACGTGACGTGTAATGCGCAGTAGGAGCTAGTTTTATGGCGAACTCACTCTGGCCAGACTACTACTGTATCTATCTACAAGCTCGTTCGTTGCCAAAGCAAGCAGCAACGAACGAACCCAGCCAAGTGATAATGTGACCGAGCCAGGGGTGCAAAATGTCTTTACCGGTTCTTTGATGCCGTGGATGCTTTTTCCTAAAGCCGATCCTTTCCTCCAGCCCATCTTCTCGAGCATCTGGTAGCCCTTGTTCTCCGCCGTCAATTTCCTGCAACAATAATCAATCCATAAATAAAACGGAGAGGCAATAAATTAGTGTATGTTTTTACGGACCAACCACTACAGTTACATACACAGCCGAGTTTGCTACTGACATAAGCTAAAGCTTTTTGCCTGCAAAAGTACTCGCATACTCAGGAGCCATTGGTCAGGAAGTTGTGTCCGAAATTTCCTATCATGTACGCCCAAAGTAGCCTACATACTAGACATACTTGTACGTACTGTACATACTTGTGAACAGATGTGGGCGCTTGAGGCAGAACAGGTGGCAGATTCGGTTCCGACCCCACTGTTTGTCGCCTGTTTTCTGCTCTGTCCATGTAGCGCAAGGCATCCAGCTGACTCAAATTCTCTTGTCTGCCCTACACAAAAAGAAACAAACACAACGACAGTGTTGTAAAACTTGCGCGACTTCGGAAATCTCCGCTTGTTTTCTTTAGCGACCGACTACTACCACTAGTGGTGGATACCGGCACTGCATTTTTTTACCCGGTAAGCCGGTAAAAATACCGGCCACCAAATTCTTACCGCCGGTAAAGCGGTAAATGTACCGCCTTCAATTTTTTTTACCCGGTAAAACGGTAAAGCTAGACATTTTTACCTGGTATAAACGGTAAGTACTGTATGCGTACGTATGTACTGTAAATCCGGAAAGTTTCATACACAATTCGTACAAAAAAGTTTGTCCGAAAAATTGATTGATACGAATATTTTTGCAATGGTGAAGCCAAAAAATGTAACTGCCACCCTGAACCACACAACACCTTCGTATCATGTCCAAGAATAAAATGGTGCCACTTCCCATATGTGCCTACATACCATGAAAGCCGCGATCTGAAGTAGATTAGTACATGGACGTATGTATGTTTGCGAGGTTTCGACAAAACATAAGCATTCTTCTTTTTGAGTATTTCTGAGCTTTCTGAGTATTCAATCAATCCTCAGTATATACCTACGTGTACTGCACGTATGTATACCTAGGCTAGGGCAATCATAATCAATGGCTTCAAATGCATTCTGTACCTATACATTCGCTATAAATGGTGACGCATGCAAAATTCTTTGCCTTCATACATAATTGACCCACCATCCTGTACGAAAATTAATGGATTTTTACCGGGTAAACACACTATGAAGCAGTAAACGGTAAAAACAGGTACCGGCGGTATAATTTTTTACCGGCTCAGGTATACCCCTGTAGATCAGCCGGTAAAGGTAAAAGCGGTAAAAATACCGGATAAAATATATTTTACCTGGTAAGCCGGTAGAGCTTACCGGCATCTTTAATGAGCCGGTACCTGGTAAAAAGTACCCGGTAAATGTACCGGGCCCACCACTAAACCACGCACATGTCAGACCCTTTTCTGACCTTTGTAAAAAACGTCGCACCCTTTTTCTGCCTGTCCAATTCAGCCCAACCCTTCATACGTATGTACTGTACATACCTGCAGGCCATATTTCTCCTTCATCATCTTCAGTTCCTTCTTGCGTCGTTTCTCCTTGTTCGTCCGCGTCTGCTTCGCCGAAGAAACCAACTGCACTTCTGCCTCTCCGGTAGATGGCGCTGCTGACTTGACCAATCCCGGCTCACAGCCAGCGCACGTGTTGCTCCCGTGATGTATGTGCACAATAAGCAGCGTGTTCGCGATTAACACCCGGTCCAGGTGAGTCAGTCGCACCGGAAACCCCTGCAGTTAGAGAATAGTGCGCGCTACAAACACGAATGGTGAATGCATCATAATTGAACTGAAGCCACAAGAAAATACTGTGAATTCATCAAACTCACAGTCACGTGAGAAGCATAGCAGTAATATTTTTGCACGAATGATGTTCAATCGCGAAAGTCACTCGGGTAAAACAGTGAGTCTGATGTTTCACGTGAGCTATGTAGGTACTGTACGTAGTTATTGCAAAAGACAAATCGTCGCTTACCGGCAAAACGCGTTGGTCGTTCACAAACGTCCCATTTCTACTGCCCAAGTCGTCGAGGAAGTAGGAAAACTTCTTGCCAGCCTTCTTCTTGCTGTCGTATGAGATCTTGGCATGCTCCTACACACATGAATAGGGTACAGCGGGATAATTACGGACAGCGACAAACTGTGAACCCAATACGTAGTTTCCGAGTTCGCGGCCAAAAATCGTACGTACACAGTCGAGAAGGAAAATTTGCCGAATGTGCCAGGGAATCGAACCCTGGACCTCTCGAGTTCCAGCCGAGCGCCTTAACCATTTGACTACACACTCGGATGACCTCAGTCACACAATTTCCCCTTTTGATCATGACAGCTAGCCGGTTTTCCTAGGAGAGGGCGCCTATTTGGCACCTCTCAATCAACCAGGGCCGACTAGAGTGACACAGTCGAGAAGGAAAATTTGCCGAATGTGCCAGGGAATCGAACCCTGGACCTCTCGAGTTCCAGCCGAGCGCCTTAACCATTTGACTACACACTCGGATGACCTCAGTCACACAATTTCCCCTTTTGATCATGACAGCTAGCCGGCCAGTACCATGCCAGGCCAGGCACGGCCAGGCCAGTACACGACCCAGTACCATGGTACAGTACCAGTGCAGGTTCAGTTCAGGTACTGGTAAGTAAACGCAAAGATAGGGGTTCAAAATTACCCCCTAAATTAGACCATAATTACCCCACACAGCCACATGATCGGTATCAAGAATAACTGGCAATTAACAAGTAAATGCCTCTCACCCTGCTGGAATTCTCGTCCCCGAGCGATACATCGCAGTTAACTCGTCCGATAGTCGCACCCATAATGGTCACAATGTGCAGGTTTTCATTTTGCATGAGTCGGATACAGGGTGCGTTAACTGCTGCCTTATCTGAAAATAGAGGAAGGCGTACTATACATACGTATATACTGTACGTGTACATGCAGTAGTAAGCAATAGCGGAGTTGCGTCGCGGGGTAATTCAGACCTCTGGGGTAATTCGGGCCACCCCATCCGCCTATCTCCTGTTGGGAAGGTTGGAAAATAGTCTGGAGCCGCAAATATCGGACACTTTCAGTGTTTTCTGCTTTCAATTCTCCCTCCCTTTATATTACGCTATGGCAGGTGTGTGTGTGTGTCTCTCCTCCCATTACGTACATTCCGCTTTCCTTCTGCGTTGAGCTTCCCTCGTCTCTTCGTCACTGTAGTATTCCTCTTCATCAGACGATGCCGACGTCACAGATTCGTCAGATGACGTACTACTGCAACTACAACTGCTCCCTGCTTTTTCTTCACTCGCCTTTTCCGTTGTCAAATCAATCAGTTCTTCCAATATTTGCGGATCCTGAACAAAACACAGGCCAACATCACGTGATATGCACCAGTTGCGCTTAGGAACTATGGGTGATCGTAGCTGACCCCTCTCTATCAAATTCTTTCAGTGCATTTTTGATTGGTAAGAAGAAGGGAAAAATGCACTGAAAAAAGTTGAGTGTAATACAGAGGCAAGGGGTAAGCTTGCGACCACTCATTATTCTTAGCGCAACTGGTCCATATTCGGTTGGCCAAGTTTAAAGGACACGACTATTGCCGGAAACTACATTACATACCCAACTTGCTTACATCTGCATTTCCCATGGCGTTTTTGAGCAGCGAGAAGTAGCTGCGTTTTTTGGCCTTTCTGCCTTCTTTCAGTTCCAGCTGCTCAAGCAGATCCATGACAGCTTCAAAGGCGTCAGCATCCACACCATTCTCCTTCTTCCCCATCACTGCGTACTTTCGGGCCAGCCGATCGTACTTGCGCGCAGAAAAACGACGGGATTTCGACCTGCCTTTCGTCTCGTCTTTGCTTGAACGTATCGACTGAAAACACAATTCATATGATACGTAGTGCGGGGTAATTCGGGTCGCGCAGATGGGGGGGGGGGAGGTATTTCGGGCCACAGTGAATAATAGGGATCCCAGCAATTGTACTGTACAAGTACCAGATTGCAGAGCGCACAAGGATAATCTTTATCTTGATACCATATTCGCCAATTTTCTCCCTTCCCACCTGGAAATAGGTGGACTGGGCCCGAATTACCCCGGCCCAAATTACCCTACACTATTCGCCTTTCGCGATAACGCTGTGCGTGATTTCGCAGTGCACTTAGCCAACTTGCAGTTTTTAGCACACTACCAAAACTCGCCACGTAGTAAATTTTTTTTGCGTACTCCTATTGGTGGTGTGCTAAAAACTGCAAGTTAGCTAAGTACACTGCGAAATCACGCACAGCGTTATCGCGAAAGGCGAATAGGCCTACAACACAACGCAAAAACAGAAGAGTGATAAATAAGACTGTCGCTCTGTCTTTCGGGTCGCCGCACTGTGATGTGAACTTATCTTCTCACCCAAAGACAAAAACTATACAAGCTGGGCCATACGTCAAGAGCAAAACAGCAAGTTTGGTCTACAAAGCCTTTATACCTCTGTACGGGGTTCTGCCCAAGCTCTGAACTCTCCAGTCCTCTCGTCGAAAAAGTAATACTGCTGCGTCACCGTATGATAGTACAGTTTGCTACTCTGAAACAACACGACATACCAACGTTCATTGCCACCATTTGAAGCATGCTATAGGGTCAGGCTAATATAGAAAATAAAAAATTACGGCATCATAATAATATCCAGAGTCTGCATTGAAGTAGAGTCCGGTTTCTGGTTGCAAGACAAAGCCAGGCATTTGCTGCTCAGTGAACGTCTGTTCTGCAGCACTACGCACCATATCCGCAACTGACATAGCCTGAACAACACATGGCACACAAGGCTGTAAGGTTTCTATGGGGCTTCAATCAAGGGTTGTTCACACAGGAGCGAAACGCACTGCCTAGTCATGTGGCTGTCTTGCCCTTTGCATACGCAGAGCCTTGGAAAGGCCAAGCGTATGCCTAGCGCATATTCGCGATGTACGTGAACAAGCCCTGATGCAAGTGAAGCGAAATATCGTGACAACACAATACGCATTGGAATAGATGAGGTCGAGATTTCTTTATAGGGCGTAGGCAATGTAGCGTAGCGTGCAAACCAACCTATAGTTTTCTCGTGTGTTTGGTAGTACGAATACAGTGTGGCTATGCGCTGTATTTACCAAAAATACGTAAAAACGACATACTGGTCTTCACTGTACACTACTCACGCCCGATACAGCCCGGAGCGGTCCATGATAAAGATATCACAACCTCACCTATTGTGTAAGAGAATAATAATAGCGATTGGGAAGAGCCTCTATCGTGAAAGGCGGATACACATACATACGCAATCATCGTTCCCACCTGTGAGTGTTCCGCATTATTTCCGGTAGCAGGGGCGGATATTCCAACCCAGTCAACTACAGGGTCGTCAGAATATGCCGTATCTTCATCCAAAAGTACAGGGTGATCATCAAAGGATGCTACTTCTCCTTCTTCCAGTTGCGTTGCAATCGCTAAATTCCAATCACAGCCCACCTGAACACCGATTTCGATGGTTTTCTTGCTCTTTTTGGCTTGCGGTTCATCATCGCCTCTCATCTCAAGAAGCATTTCCAGCTGAAAAACGGGAAACATATGACAGAGAACAAACACTATGTCAAATCACGGGAAATCGTAAGAAGAACCTGCCTGCATGAGAACTTTTTACCTCAAGAACTTGTCTGCGAAGATGAAAATTTTCATTTCTCAGTTCCTCGTAGGTCTTCTCGGGCTCAGAAGAGCTCGGCTTATTCATTTTTCCCTACCGGATGACAGCTTGTGTTGAACGCCTATCTGTTCGGATATCTAGGCTCTTCCTGATTCTGCTTGCGGGGTTTTCTGCGTTTTGAATTGCGGTTATGGTCTGTGTCTGTTTGCTTTCTTTGTGTTTCTGTTGAAATATATAAACATAATGCTAAAGATAACTGGCAGTTTATAACAAATTTGCTGACGCAGCGAAGCTTTGCACGCGGTGCAACAAAAAGTGGCACTATTGTAAAACGTGAAACAAACATACGCTTGTTGAGATGCATACGTTGGCCTATTCGAGAAAAGCCCATAAATACGTCGTCAGGGGACTTCGGCAAATTACTGACTCTAGCATTACGTACATTATGTATGTTATGTAACCTACTCTGGCAACAGCTCAATACACATTAGCATAAAATAACTTGTATTCATTCAGGCAGGCTATAATAGGTTGCCTTGCGTTTTCAGTATTCAGTGTGCCAGTGCCACTGCCAATGCAATACCACTGAAATAAATAAAAACGCACCACTTTAGCTTTTTTTAAGAGCGCAACAATCAAATTGGGACCGGTTTGGCTTTTGTTGCAGGGAGACTCAAACATAGGTGTGTACGTACACACACTGAAATCGTTGAACATTGTCGAGTACTGTGTGATGTCGCGAGCGGTGTGGAAAATTACGGTCATCACATGGAAATCGACAGCAGTCAGACTAAAAGTTAAAAAAATATGGCGTATGTAAATTTTACAGGGATTCCCGAAGCCAGCTTTTACTGGAAAAGTTATCATAGCAGATAGTCGTAGACTTTATGATTTGGAAACGTATTTTATAATTTTGCATCGCGCTGAACATTTTCGTCTATTATTGTTGTTATCGAAATTTCCCGCTGATTTTCCATCATCATTGCTGCTAGTTCTGACAGTGATTCATCTTCGTGCTATGGATAATTCACATACATACCGTCACAGAAATCGTTTCAGTCGTGGAAAGAAGGGAGTGCCTCTATTGGCTCGCTGGAATATTTCCGGTAAATCTTCAGTCAAGTACATAACAAGATGAGTTGAGTAATAATCGTGCGTATATGTACGTTCATTTCTATCCTACCTACCACATGGCCGCATGCAAAGCCAATTGTTCAGTATAAGAATTCATAAACAACGTACGTATGTCATTATTGCTTTAGCTTGGCAAGTTTATGCTGCGTGGTGTCCGCAGCGGTGCCCCGGGCCATCAATGTAATGAACGCCTTCATCTTACTGTGAGCTTGTGCCACAGCTGTATCTGTCGAATTCATAATTTCTTGAGAAAGACGAACCACTATTTTTGCGTTTGTTGATATACCAATACCTTATGTTTTTCAGTTATTTCGCTCGGGTCATGTTCACCTTTTGGCAGTACGTTCGTCACCTATTCGGCAGCACTGCAGGAGTGTTTGGTATTTTGCAGGATTGGAACATTCGTATCAAGTTTCACAGTCCCCCTTGTGGCTGCTTGTTCGCCATGTCAGAGACCACAGGATGCAACAAAGTTCGTCTTTTCATGCAATACTTCTAGTTTTTAGTGAACCAAGCCTGCAACCACTCATTCAGGTGCTGATTCTTCAGGAAAAATTTTCGCATCGTTCGTAAGCTAGTAGTGCAAGTGGCCATTGTACGACCACTGATGTTATTCATTTCCGGCATTGACGGCGATTTTCCTTGGGGCTAATGTCACCGCACGATTGGAACTGATAGTGAACATCAATTTGATCTGGCGTCGACCCTGTTTTCCATGTACGGTTTCGTCATGCTGACCGGCCTAACTGTGGTATGTCATGCACATTTCTCTGACTTGAAACGGTCAACCGAATGAAACAGTCCATTTCCATTGGTACAATACAAATGAAATGTGTTCTCTCTTTGCAATAGGAGCCACTAAAGCAGTACCGACCAAAAGCCTCGTTTCATGTGCTTCAAGCGGTTTTGGTCTCTTACTCACTACAAGGGGCAATCTTCAACATTTTGGGAGATAACAGAGTGATAGCAGGCAGCTCAACTTTAGATTCCAGCACAATGGCAGAAAGTAAGCGCATGCAATGGCAACTCTTTCGCTACATACTTGAACTGATAATTTTGTGGTTGTTTTTCAGTTTGGAATCGGCTGCTGCTTATTCTTGAAATTTTCATATTATCAATTCTTGGTACATGGATGTTGGGACCGTCGAAAAATGGTGTATTCGACTTGCATCCAGAGCAAAGAAAGCAGAAGACACTAGCTGACGACGATCAGCAGGCGAAAGCACGAGAATTTCAGTTGCAACAGGAACAAACAGCGAATCTACCTCAAGAGCCAGGAGTCGTTGCAGTTTGAATCTTTTCAACTGAACAATTGCCATTGTCCCATTTCATTTGACTCACTTCCTTGGGCTTTAAAGGCAGAATTTGCGAATCATGTACAGCCACGATGACTACGTATCACCTCCATCACGATATAGTTCATAGCATTTTGATAGTACCTACCTACACATGCCAGGGGCTGATGGTGGCTGATCTGCAATATGATCATTATTACGATATTATTTTATTTTTATATTATGTGTGAGGTGAGGAATGATATAGTGAACAAACAGCAACGAAGGTACCGTATTTTTGGGTTTATAGCCCTATTTTTATACACTGGGGGGGGGGGGGGGGGGGGACAGATACTGACATGGAAAAAATTTTTGTTTGTGAGAGGTGTGTAGAGGCATGTTTTTGAGGTCAAAAGTACGTGTTTTAGGGATAATCCCGGTCAAAACAGGGTTATTCTAGAATAAGACAATGCTCAGCTAAAGCTTATAGGTATGGTAGCATGGTGTATGAGTAGCTATTAGCTTATGACCAGCTTACATAGGTAGGCTAGGTACCTTCCAGTACAATGGGAGGGTTATACACCGGGGGGGGGGGCATACACTGGCAAAAATTTGTTTTGCCAATGGGGGGTTATACACTGGGGGGGGGGGGGGTATGCAATGGGGGATATACACCCAAAAATACGGTACATATACTTTAGCAGAAGAAGCACAGCGCGCGGTGTAACAACAGAAAAGAAAAATAAAGCCCGTCCGTACCTCTTACAGAATACAGTAACCAGCCACGCGCAATTATTGCGTTCACAAAAGTCGCACACTTGAAATATCAAAACTTTATGAAGATCAGCTCGTTCTCCGTATGTAATCAATCTTCAACCCTTCCCGAATCCTGCGTACGGAGATCACTGCGATCACCATGCGACAAGCGCATGTCCGACAACTAATTTCGGGATGGGTTAAATCCGTAGTCTCCAGTTCCTCACCATAAAAATTCACAACCCTTGTGACATTCAACGCACAACGCTGGGCGCACCTCCTCCATTGTTTCCAGTGAATCTTTCGATAAGTTGTTTTAGAGGTTGAAGCTTTTTCGGTTCTATCAGGCGAAATTCCTTCACGAAGAGGATGAAATGCTTGAAGCTCGTGTTCACATGCGCTTCCTCTTTTCAGATCTTCGATTTGCGGGAAGCGGAGATAGTAGATGTGAGCGTACACTCGAAACAGTCGCTTCATTATCGTCCTAGCCACGTCCATGAAGTGCGGAGGAAATTTGACGCCTGAAATAGAATTATATGAATATTATTAAGTTATATTTTAGTGCACCTATATGAGTATAACGTACAGTACGTACGTCTAGCCGGTTGTAAAAGCCGGTTCTGATCTACTCCTCTTCAAGCTCCCAGAGGGGTTGTACACCCCGGGTGGTGTGGACAGCGTGAATGAAACACCTAAGGGGTGTGATGCGCCGCGTATAAAGTACGGCGTGCCAAGCGCTTCCGTCGGCTGGTCCTCTTCTTGCGCAAGTGTCTACGCGCGCGCGCGCGCGTACTTTGTACGCGGCGCATAGACACCCCTTCTATTTTTCATCAAGCTGTCCATACCGACCCATGCGGTACGAAATTTCCGGGAAGCTTGATGGCTGGAGGGGTCGTCGACGTCTTTTGGATATCTTTCTTCTTCTGTATCTATCTCCGCTTTTTCCGCTTCCAGAGATCACACAACGACGTCGGTCGCCCACGACCCCTGCCGGGCACAAAATAGATACCGTATTGTCGTATTACCCAGTAGCCTACCTATTACCAAGACTACAGTAAGGGAGGAGAACTATGCCAGCTAGTATCTGTCTCGTGTTCCATGTTACGGCCGTTTTTTGGTCCCAATCAGGGGGCCCGGGCCCACGGCCGTAGCAGTAGAACACGACGCCAATACTCGCATAGCTCTCTCTTCCCTTACGAATTTACCCATGCATAGCCCCATGCAAAAATTGAGAGGTCCTATATGGGGCTATGTTGGGGGGGTGGGGCTATGGAGGGGGGGGGGCTATGCATAGGGGGGGGGGGGGGCTATGCATGGGACATTTTTTATGTTATTGAGAGGTGCACAGAGGCATGTTTTTTAGGTCAAAAGCACATGTTTTAGGGCATAATTGAGGTCAAAACAGGGTTATTCTAGTACAATACACCCCCAAGCAGGCTTATAGGCATCTTAGCTTGGTGTGGGAGTGGCTATGGGTAGCTTATGACCAGCTTATGTAGGTAGGTTCAGGTACTGTACAGTACATATGGGGCTATGCATAGGGGGGGGGGGGGCTATGCATAGGGCATGTTGACTGTTTTGCCAATATGGGGCTATGCATAGGGGGGGGGGGGGGGGGGGCTATGCATGGGTAAATACGGTATGTAGTCTTGCTATAACCTACCAATTTTAGAAGGGAACAAAGACTCATCGTCCAGCTGATCCTGGACCCAGGTCATCAAGTAATCGATATAGGCGGGCGCACTGCATTTCAGCGGTTTCTTCACGCTTTGTCCGTCCGCCCAGTGATACTCGTACTTGCGACCGGCTGACATGACCGGACAGGATTCGGGCGTACAAAACTCGATCAGGGTCCCGTATAACATGCTGATTTGGTTGAAAAAATCCACAACTGCAACGAAAAGAAACGTACATATTGGGTACTGTGGGATAAAGCCGGACACCTAAGCTTTTCTGAACTTGCTGCTTCAGCAAATAATGAACCAATACAGCTGGGCTGGGGCAAGTCTTCCGCAGGACTGAGTTGCATAGTAAGCGATCTGCTCATTTTATTATTGTCACCAGCTACGTAGATTGTAGCAGGATATTACATGTCCAACTTTATCCCACTATCCAATTTACCATGGGGCTCAATGACTGACAGTGCCCCGGGGCACCTAACGGGCGGTAGGTGTTATTTACGTACGGTACTAATGCTGGCCTTACTATTCACAGCGATCCATTCATCTGGGTCCTCTCCCTCTGGCAGTTTGACAGCTTCTCGTAAATTTCCACTGCCCAAAGTGGCAGTGGCCCGTTTGAGCAATTCCGCTTTCTTGCTGCCTTCCAGAAACAGCTTCTTAGGCTTGAAAGTCTTGTTCCTATTGTTCCCACTGAAAAAAAGGTACAGCGCTGAGCGCATGCACAAACCCCACGTGTCACGCCGCGTTCACCATACGTGCGCACATCCGACATATCTAGAAGTGCATGGCACCACAAACGACCATGTACTACTAGATACGCCGTACGGCGGCGTTCAGTTCACAGCGACGTGCGTCCGAAAAGTCCAAGGCTGTCCATGCTTTTATTGCGCTGAGGTTACTCGCTTATTCGGACGTACGTCGCTAGTCTGGACGCGGAATGAGATAACATACAAATATGTGTGCAAGCACGACACGAACGACACCTTTCCATATTGCTTACAATGGGAAGAAGCCACTCATGATACTGGACATGAATCAGAGCAGGAATCACAGCCAGTTCATGTTGAACAAACAACGCTGAAATACTTGGAAATACAAAAATCAAGCAGCGATGCAATCTCTATGTAGCTACACATTACCAAGAGTACGTAATCTATTCACCTGAAATTGCGTTGTTCGGTTCAGGCAGTAATAGTGGGTGGGAGAAACACCCAACGTTTTGATACCATTCGATCAATTTCGATGACAAAAGGATTTTATTCTCTACGAATAGGTACGTATTCCCACAACAAAACCGACAGATTAGGAAAGGAATGAAACACCATTATTACACTAGGATTCACAATAAAGATGCTGAGGATCAAATTTATTGTACGTCATACAGCAGGATACCCTTACTTGCAGGGGGCACAGCAAATCAGTACTAAGTAATATATTCTTCCTACGCTTGGATGGATAATGTAGCGGACGCTATCGCACAATTTTCAAGCAAGGTAAGCTAGAGAGAAAGAATCCATCAGTAGAGGAAGGGGTGGAGAGCAAACATTGCGGGAACAGGGACAAAAGGAAACTGCGCTCGTTCGTTTTCGCTTGTTCGAATAAAGAACAATGAGCACAAGCATATGAACTCCTAGTATTGTGCATACTTGGTTCACATAACAAGCATAAAACGCCACAACTTCACTTGCTAAATGAACCATGTGATTCCACCTGTCGCTCACAATAATTACAGCCTTACCGCACCACACAAATCAACGCAACGTCAACAAGAAACTGACCAGCACAATTCCTATCTCTCTCTCTCTCACAATACGCTGTACTGCATTGGCCTTTCACGATAGTAATACGTGTTCCGGAACCCTAACTCTTGACGAGATAAGATATAGAAACTTGGGTGCAGCAGCACGCTGTACTATAGCGTGTAAGGCCAATACTCCCGACTGGGCAATGGTGGTCTGCCTGCTTGCTAAACAATTATTGACATCTCCCTACAAACATGGTACAACGAACAGCCACGAGAGCAAAAATTCATTTCATTCCCATTCATCGCGAAAAAAGTGGAGCTCAGCTTTCCAAACGTACTTATGTACGTCACATATACTGTACGTACATAGGCATTACACAAAATAAAATGCCGTGATTGGTTCAGCAGTAAACTGAAGTGTGGCTAACCTAGTACAAAAGTAGTGCGCTGGAAAGTCATCGGATATTCCGAAGCCAGCGCAACATGTGTAAGCCTAACGATCGATCGATATTCACACTATGTTCACGCAAGCTTCGTAACGCCACATGACTTTCTAGCTTATGGACCAAAATAGCCAATAGTAGGAGGCTGTACTTTAATGACGTCGTCGTCATTTGAGGCCTACAAGAAGTAATCGGGCGTTCTTCTAGTGACGTGAGGTTCGCCTCTTCTAGGCGCCGGATCGAATTGTAAGCTGGAACAAAAATGTGAATAGAATTCAATGCAAAGAATTGCGTTTGTGGCGAATGCAAAGTACCGCTACTTGAGTGAGAAAAGCGTACTGTACATATTTTACTGTGGCAAGAAACAACAAACAGCGCATGATGTGGTTGCAATGACTTACAATGAATATTTGAGTTCGTCGTCCAGTTCCATAATGGCCGCTTGATTGCCACAACGATAGCAGTAGTTGGGCGCCGAAAATATCGTCACCACATTACGATCGTGACACCAATTGTAACCCTGAACACAACGCGAATTCATGGAGTAGACAGACAACACAGTGAATGAATATAACATATCCCAACCCAGTGCAGTACTCGACCACACAGAATATAGTGTGACATATTCCTCTCAAAGCTTAGTACCTCCATGACGAGCTGATGAGCTCTGGCGATGAGAGTGAGTCCGTTGGCGTGGTTGAAGGTTTCCGAAATATCCTGGCCGAACGTGTAGCCTGCCCCACGGGGGGAAATGCCCCATCCGCCTCTGTCGTCCGGATCCGACCACAGCAGATCGCACATCGGACCCTACAACAATCCTACCATTAGAGTCTACAACACTGAGTATTCTATTAGCATATGGGCACATACAGCTGTGTACATACCTCATGCGGAACTTCCTGAAGTCTATCCAGTGCCCTAATATGGTCCAAAGTGTCGATACTCGGCGACAGACCTCCGTGCAAACAGAATATCTGCAAAAGACAGCATACGACACTCTAATTCACTGATTGCCCAATTTTTTCACACCAGCAAAATATGAGTGCGAGAAAGACTAATCTGTTCCAAAACAGCCAACTGCCCCTTACCCCAAATTACTCGACAAATTCGCTTACCCAAGGCCCCTTAAAATTTATTTCACGAAGCCTAATGTACTGTACATAGTACGTACGTACCTGTCCGTCAACGAGCGCAGTGAGGGGGAAGTAGTCGAAGAGGTCGGTGAAGTACTTCCAGACGTTGGCGTTTCCGTACTTCCGCAGACACTCGTCATAGAACCCGTAGACCTGCGTGATCTGGCGACTCTCGTGGTTCCCGCGCAGAATCGTCACTCGCTCCTTGAAACGCACCTGCAGCAACACACAACTACTGTATTCACTACTTGCGTTATCATTCTGCTTGCATGGGCGCAAGGTGGCCCCTTGTATTTTGCGTGCTCGTATGTGTGTGAGGCGCGCGCCGCAAAAATAGACTCGAAATCAGTATATTAGCCTTACCCTACGCCTACAGCAGTACACAGTATTACCTGGAACCTACTACTGATTTGCCTCCCAATCAACCGAGCTGCATTTATTACGGGCCTCCGCTCCCGCTCCTGTCGTTTTACGTAAAATCACTGTATGTTTCACCACAAATACGCACGACTTCGTTCATAAATGCCGTGAAAGACGATCGCGATGCAGTACTACTAACACTTAACACGAGTACGGCGAATGCAGCCCAAACCAAATGCAGCTATTGATCGGTATTTTTTATCGCCTCACACTCACCTTTAGACTGACTAATAGCGAGACGGTCTCCACCGAATAGTATCCCCTGTCCACATAGTCGCCCATGAACAGATAGTTGGTGTCCGGGGAGCGACCGCCCATCTTGAACAGCTCCATCAAATCGTGAAACTGGCCGTGAACATCGCCGCACACAGTCACCGGACACTTCACCTCCTGCACGTTCGACTCCTTGGAAAAGATCTCCTTCGCCTGCCAACAAACACAAACACCATGTATAGGGTACTGTGGGGTAAGCTCGGACACCGGGGGGGGGGGGGGGGGGGGGGGGGGGGGGGGTGGTTGTGTGTGTGGTGTGTGTTTGTTGGGTGGGTGTGGTGGTTGTGGGGGGGGGGGTGGTGTTGGGGTGGGGTTGGGTGGTGTGTGGGGGGGTGTTTTGGTTTTTGTTGGGGTTGTGGTTGGTGTGGGGTGGGTGGGTGGTTTGGGGGTTTTGGGGTGGGGGTTGGTCTGGGTTTGGTGTTGTGGGTGTGGTTTTTTTTGTCTTGGTTGTTGGGGGGTGGTGGTTGGGTGTGGGGTTGTGGTTTGTGGTTTGGGGGGGGGTTGGCTGTTTTGGTTGTTTTCTGTTTTTTGCTGGTGTGTTGGGTGTGTTGGTGTCTGTTGGTCTTTTTGTTCTGTTTTGGGTCTGTGCGAGTCGTTTGGTTGTGGGTGGAGAGTTGGGTTTGTGGGTTGTAGAGGCTGTTGTGTTGTGGGGTCGGTCTGGGTTGGGGTTGCTGGGTTCTGTGGTCTGCTGTGGTGGTCGGGGGGGGTGGGGTTTCCCCCGTGGGGGGCTGTTCGGGGATATTTCGGTTGCGGTTCTCTCGAGAGCTTCGCTCGCTCTGGGGTGGCTTTGGGGGGTGGGGTTCTGTGTGGTGAGGCGCGTCTCGGGTTGGGTATGTTATATTTTTGTGTTGTTTTGTTTTCTTGTCGCGTTGTGTTCGGGTTTTGGTGTTCGTTGTGGTGTTTTTCGGCGTCGCGCCGCTGTTGTGGTCGCGGTTTGGTGGGGTTTTTTGTGTTTGTCTGCGCTGTTTGTTGTTCTCTGGTTTGGTGCGAGAGTTCTGTTCGCTGCTTCCTTTTTCGCGTTCGCGCTCGTTTTTTGGCTTGTTGTTGGTTGCTGTCTGTCCGGCGCGTGGGGGGGTGTGGCGCGGCGTTGGGTTGGCGTTTCTGTGTTCGGTCGTCTGCGTGCTGCGTTCTGGCCTCGTGGTTCGCGCGTCGTCTCGCTCGGCCTGCGCCCTTTTTTTTGCGTTTCTTCTGCTTGCTGGGCGCGGTGCTTGTTTTTGCGTGCTCGTTGTGTGTGGGCGCGCGCTCGGTTGTTGCTCTCTGGGTCTGGCTTTTTGCTCTCTGTTTGTCTCCCTTGTCGTTTGTTGGTTTGGTTCCGGTGTCGTGGGGGGTGTTTTTTCGTTTGTTTTGCTCCTGTGTCGGGGGCGCTCTTGCTCCTCCTTTTTCCCTTCTTCCTCCTCTTCCTCCCTCTCACTCCTCCTTTTTCTGCCATATTTTGTTTGTTACCTAGTATATTTCAGCATCCATACGACCGCTTGAGACAAGTATTTTACCGATCAATTCCTTGAACTCTTCTCTTTCAAATGAGCTACAATGTTTGTCATATTTGCTGAAGCGGCAAGTTCGGAAAAGCTTAGGTGACCGGATTTACCCCGCGTCCGAGTTTACCCCACAGGACCCTATTCACTATTTGCGTTCTTATTTCTGGGCCTGGGTGATTGTGAGTGGTGTACCGCCAAGTCACGACCAGCCGAAACATCAAAGTCACGAGTTTACCCAGGTTGCTTCCATTACATAAACACAGCAACGAAATATTTCTTCGTCTAGCTGGGTGAGCTCGTGACTTTGACGTTTCGACTGTTCACGACCCGGGGCCAGCTCGAGACCACCCAAGAATAATAAGACAATTGAAAATATGGGAGTGCGGGAAAGTTTGGGCCAAGGATCAACTTCACAACAAAGATATATGGCCCGAATTACCCCGCACTAGAATGTACGCGTCCGACAAACACACACGGATCGGATTACGAAAGAACAGAATGATTTCGTCACCCACCTTGTCACACAGCGTTTTGACCTGATTCTCAGTGAGTTGCTTGCACTCGTAAAGCTGCTCTATCCATCCATCTAGCTCCTTCAACGATGCCTTATCCACCACTGCACCACTACTGCCACCCCCACCACCACCCTGACCCGGGCTGCTCCCTCCTGTCGTCGAGGAAGTTGTCCCTGCTGCCTGCTGATTCGCTTCCGTTGTCATATCGGCTGCTTTCTTCCACTCTCTCAAAGCTCAATTGTTTTTGGGGGCACTGAAACAACCAAGAAATTATCTTTACCTACTTGAAATTAGAGAACTTATTCATCACAAATTGGCTTCCATTCATCGAAAACGCCCACGATTAAAACGAAAATCGAAACTGAAAGATATACAGACCCCACCCAATGCGAAGCTGTGTTATAATAGTGGCGGAATAACTGAAGTATATAGGTGGGCCATTTGTTCATAATGAATTCACTTTGCGGTAAACCGCTTTGGAGATATTTTTACGGTATAAAATCCGCAAATTCAAAATCAATTATGTGCGAAAAAGAGTAAGAGCTTTATCCTTTGTCAGCCAGCCCACGGCCATGGTTACTCACAATATTTCGATCAGACAGCCATAAAGCACTGACACACATAGTACGTACGTTTACGATTCATAAAAACATATTTTAGTGTCAATAATAAATCACTGAATACTAAGCTTATCAACACAGATTGCCGTTCAGCGCATTTGATCGATCGCTCCACAATAATCTGAGAAAATTCTAGGAGTCGTTGATAGGATAGAATAGAACAGTTCAGTTTAGCAAGATTACAACTTTTACGGCACTGCTGGACAGTCACTTCACTCAACTGGGTAAAAAGGTGGACACTTAGCCCACAACAGTACCGTACAGTAAAGAAGCAGCACATAGTACAATAGCAAGCGTGTAGCAATAATGCACATACGCGATGATAGCAAAGCACAGCAGAGAAGCATTACGTAGCACAACATACCCGCGAAACGTACATTGGAAGGGGAAAACATCTCCGGTAGCCGAAAGCTCACCCACCTTGGAGGTCATTGCCATCAAAAATCTATAATTCTGCTTAGTAATTACCCCAAGCAGAATTATAGATTTCTGCTGCCATCGACGTACTATGGAAGTGACAAGCAGGTGACCTTCCAGCTACTGTACAATCTCTATATACGGACGAAATATCTTACGCGAACGCGACACGTTCATACACATGACAGCACACAGATCGGTCGCTATATAAATCATAGGTAAATAAATCTAAAACTTGGCGTTGAAAGTGCGCAGTTTCAAGCAGCTATGAACCACACTACACAACATAATACCCCGAACTAGCAGCACAGCTAATGTACAATGCACAACATGTGACAATTATGGCCATATTCATACAAGTTAAAACAGTGGGTGTAGGCAGGTAGCGTGGTACCGTGTGGTAATTTCGGACAGACAGGAGGAATATCTTGCACATCAATGGCCAAGGGAGCGCTGCATAACAACACACACCCAGAGCTGTGAGTCATTTACAACACACATACATAAAACTGGGTTTACCGGCATTGCATTTTTCATAAGTTCGTTGTATGCACACGTGCAACTTTCGCCAACCTGAACCTGCTATTAGGTCGCAAAACGTTCGCGCCATGTGTCCAAAATTTCCTCAGAGTACCACCAAACTTGACCGACACCAGCTCAGATCTGTGAAATATCGTGGTATGTAAGTATGGGCGTTTGTGCCATTGCGTTGTTGGAGGGACAGAAGGAAGCATCATTGGACGCTGGAAAGATAGGCATCACTGTATCAGAGGCGAACGCTGTTGGTAGGTAGTCTGGCTGGTCATCATCTGGTGTACCTCCATCTCTCCATTTGAGCAATAATATCGCTTCGCAAATTTTGAGCGAAACAGATGCCCAAAATCTAGCAAACAAAAGAACATACTGTATGTTTGCGTACACTGCATTCACCGGCTATTTACTCACCCAAGACAACAGGAAGAGCTAGCGTTGGGTAAATGCAATGATGGCTCATTCACATTGGAAAGAATTGCACTGGGCGTACTACGTAAGCCACACGCCCATGTCTTTCCATGTATTTACATACAGTACATGTTGATCCATGGACACGCCAAGCGTATGTACGTCCAGCGCACGTTTCCAATGGCCATCAGCTGCCACCTTCCAGTTGTTGTTAAAAGTACGTATGTTGTCTCGCTTACCTGTAGTACTGTAACAATGACTAGGCCGATGCCTACGCTCATCATATTGGCATTCAGCCAAGTTTCCAGCTTCTTCAAACAGCCAGTTTGGTAGTACTCTGTGTGACCGCGCTGAAAGGAAAAAGAAGAGTCACGCCTTTCATGTATTCCAAGTCTACGAGATTACATAACATGTACACTTACGCAATAAGAGCAAAAGGTTCAGAAACAACTCTCCATGGAAGGACCATAGATACATATTACACATTACAGTGGTCGCACTCACATAATTTCGCATCCTGACGCCGTGACCACAGTAGAAATTCACCAGATCTTGATCCTAGAAACACGTAATAAAAACATACAGACATTCAAAGCAGGAGAGACTCCCTCATCATCGTAAAAAAAACTGGGTGATGGGCGAGATTGGAGCCAACCTGATGCTTGCAGCAGGAGAAGGGAACGCCTCCTGCCTCTGGACTACCGTAGACGATGGAGGAACGATTGAAATACTGGTTCTGCTCCCAGTCGTCTGGGTCCACTATGCCACAACAGTGCAGCCAATCCTTCTGCATCCAATCGATCACACTCTGCAAGTCTGGGTCGTCCCGATAGTACATGATCATGTCGTCCAACTCGTTCTTTAGCTGCTTCTCTATCTGAAAAATACACTTTTGTTTTGCCTACTGACCAAAATTGGTCGCGAGTTGACCCTCTGACTAACTGCACACTTATGTGCAGTGCAAATTGCAATTTGCCCGATCAAAACTTGCACGGAAAATCAGTGTAAAACAGAGGGGTCAGCTTTATGGCGCGTTCACCAGACGTCCGTTACGTACGTAAATCCATCCGTCCGTCCGTCAAATCCGTAAAACGTATCTAAAACTTAGGAGTACATGGCACACCGCAAACAACCATGTACTCCTAGATACGTTTGACGGACGGACGGACGGACGTGACGGACGTCTGGTGAACGCGCCATTAGTCTGTCCAGTAAGAGTTGGATAGATTCACAAATTCGGATTTCTGTCCGTGCTTCGTGTACTCCTATTTAGCAGAAGTACATGCAAACTGCACAGGACGACTTGAGTCCCATAGCGAACTCTCTCAGGCCAGAACTATAGGTAGAAAGCTGTGTGTGCTGAGACTGGTTGCTTTGCTTACCCACTGCTTGAAAACGAATCCTAAGACGGCAACGGTTAGCTGAGTTAGTAATAGCACACCCAACAGCGCAGCATACTGAAACAAACAATCATAAACCAGTATTCAATCCATATGGGTAAAATGTGAGTTTGATGTTTCACGTTTCACATACCCCTACCCAAGCTGTCACGAAAAGTAAAAGTCCAGCGAGCGATAAAAAAAAACAACGCAGAGCGTTGCAATAATGGCTTACACAGGCAAGGAGGCAAGTGTTTTCGCGTAGGGCACCTACGCATCCTGAGAAGGCGAGGGAGAAGGTGACGATGCCAATGAAGACGAGCAACCAGGACGGATCGAGGTAGAGCTTGCCCAGCGTCGTCAGCTTCGTCATCGTGTTCTTCTCCAACTGAGCCCACAGCCCGATCAACAACAGGAAAAGGCCGATCAGCTGCAACACAACATATAGTAGCCTCGAGTTAACCCCCTTCGTAATCCCAGGCGTCCGCCTGTCCGTAGCCACCCGGCAAACTCCGTCCGTAGAAGGGACAAACCCCGTCCGTAGACGGGGTTTGTTTTTCCACCCCGTCTACGAACGGGGTTTGCCGGGTGGCTACGGACAGGCGGACGCCTGGGATTACGAAGGGGGTTAACAGTAGACGGAGGAGAGGCGTTTATTTTCTACGATTACTCTTGGGCTGGGTTACAGGCGGTCAAACAGAGCATCACCAACGCATTATCGATCCGTCCGTCGGTCTACTATTGCCGCACAGCAGGCATAGAAAGGTCTAACGTCGCGATACAGCAAAAAACAGCTCAAATAGGGTAGTATTCAGGGATAATTCCTTGGGGTAGGCCTACGTAGAAAGTTGGGGCGTAAATCACCCTCAGCCCACATCTTTCCGCCCCAAACTTCATCATTTAGGGACGGCATTTTTGTAATCAATTCGATATTGATACGAACCAATATTTAACCCCCTCCGTAATTGCAGCCAGGCGGTCATCTAAGATTATGGAGGGGGTTAAGCGCCAAGAATAGCACCGTTTCATGATTTTCGCCCCAAAAATTTTTGGTTGCGGCATACCCCCGATTCTAACGCTCTATCCATTCCAAAATATTCATACAAGAAACGGGGCACAGTCAACGGTGAGCTATACCTATATACGCGTCTGCGGACTACAATGACACTGCACTTGGAATAAGCATGCATGAGCAACTGTCGTCCACTGTTTCTTTATGAATTGACCATAAAAATTTATACCATAATTGATTGCGTGAAAATCAATCTCCCTTCATACTTACCCAAAATATAACGTTGAACCCGAAGACGGTGTATTTGACGCAGCAGCTGATTTCGCTCTCCGTTCTGTAGTGAATGTGCAAAACTTGACGGTGATGATGTCTGTGATGATGAGATCTATGCTGTCTCGTTCTGTCTGCTCCGGGTTGGTTGGCTATTATCGCCTCTTCGCCTCTTGCCATGCTAGATCCTTCTCTCGCCTGTTTCCTGCTACACAGGCACGTGTCTCTCTCAGGCAAGAATGCAGAAGAGATTAGGGGAACCTAGGCTGAAAAACAAACTCAGGCGTTAGCGATAAACGGCAAAATGCCTGCAAGAACCTACCTGATTGCTGAACTGCTGATCTGAAATGGCTGAGATCGCAATCATTGATTGAGGCTGAGGGCTGAGGCTTCAAAATATCGCAACGCCAGCTTCCTTCCTTACACAGACATCTAGATAAGTCAATCGCTCTTATCGAGAAGGCTGTGTTTCCAAGGTCCAACCACGAAAATAATTCCGAACTTCGGGGAGGTAGATAAATCACGGACACCTAGAACCGAAAGTATGGAAAAATTATCGAAGTACTCGTTTTTCCTCAAGTTGTCCACACGCCCTTCGGAAATAAATTTCCAACTGCAGCGGGAACGAATCTAAAACAAAGATCCCACGAAACGAATGCGACACATTTTCCTCCGTTTCCTCTCTTATGTTTGTCGCATTCGTTTCGTGGGATCTTTGTTTTTCTTCGTTCCTGCTGCAGTTGAAAATTTATTTCCGGAAGGCATGGACAACTTGACAAAAAACGAGTACTTCGATAACTTTTCCACAATTTCGGTTCTAGGTGTCCGTGATTTATCTACCTACCCGAAGTTCGGAGAAAGGAAGGGGGAAGGGCTATAACGAAAACACGGCGACGCAGACGCAGCCACGCAGGCGAAAACAACGCAGGCGACGACACAGCGTAAGTTGTCGTGCTGCGAACTTTTGAATAGAAGAGATCGGCATAAGAGAAGAGAGGGTAATAACTAATACTCAACTGTTTTCATATCGTCATTCTCTCTTCGTTCTTTTCCTCCTCTCTCTTCGGTAACTAATACACAAAAACAACCAACGTGGACTTCCTAAAAAATTAGCTCCGCCTAAACGACACACTAGATTGTTGTGGGGGGTATATTAGAGCGCTTGATAGGTGATCGGAGGCTTAGGCTAAGGCTATTGCGGTGGCGAGGCGCTCCCTCTTCATCCAAAACTTAAGCCTCAGCCTAAGCCGAAGTCAACCATGCCCCCCCACTCTATAGGGTGTCTCTATAACGTCCCTTTCCGTGCATGTACTCTGGACAACTTAGATTTTTATGCGGTTTCTTTTATTTCATAGCCGAGGCTTCCGTGGCTGTGCATTGCGTTTCTAGGCCCGTAGAGTTGCTCTACCATATCTTCGCTGTCTCGAGGGTTTCTCTGTATTGGCGCTATTCGGTCTTCCTGCTGGTCAATAATTTGTCTGTCTTGTGTGAGATAGATGTACTAATGCTAGGAATGTGTCTGATATGCTTTAGCCCCAGTGCCGCATGCAGTGCGGAAGAACCATGATAAATAAAGATGCAATGTACCCTTATCAATATTGTGGGGTAGCATGGGACAGTTGGTCCAAAGTAGCACTTGCAGCAGTGTAGTCTATGACCATGAAAATGGAAAACTTCCACTGCAATAGGCGTTCAAACAAAATAGCATGAATTCGCATAAAAAATATGGATGCAATTTAACCAGCTCCGATATGCTCCGGACCGCGCCGACCGCGGTCCGACCGCGGTCGGACCGCAGGCGGACCGCGGTCCGACCGCAGTCCGACCGCGGTCCGACCGCGGTCCGACCGCGGTCCGACCGCGGTCCGACCGCGGTCCGACCGCGGTCCGACCGCGGTCCGACCGCGGCCGGCGGTCCGACCGCGGGTCCGACCGCGGTCCGACCGCGGTCCGACCGCAGTCCGACCGCGGTCCGACCGGAAGCGCCGGCGAAATCAGGAGAAAATTATTAAGGCAAGTTTCTGAGTCGTGTGAGAGTCTGACTATAGAAGGCCGGACAACCTCAAAATTTTACATTTCTTTTTACAGTACGGATCTGCACTAACTAACACCACACAAAAAAATAACTCAGGATCTAGCCAACGTAGCGCAAAGCGGTTAAAAATCTCTCGATAAGTTTCAGCGGGATTGAAAATTAAAAAAACCGCATGCGTCTACGTGCCCTCTGTGTCGAGAAATCGCCAATTTCCTTAAGTACTGAAAATATACTAAAAAAGGTATACTTTTTTCGATTATTCCACATAAATGAACAATGCCGCAAAAACTTTTCATTAAAAGTAGCCTATCCTATGTAAAAATTGGTGTAGATTTCAAAAACAGTATCGGTGTTTTAAAAAAATTTAACCCCTAGTATATAATTTTGCAAAATTTGTATATTTTTGACAATGGTTGGGTAGGGGTTAAATTTTTTTGGATCAACGATACTATTATTGAAATTTACGCCAAATTTTACATAGGATAGGCTAGTTTTAATGAAAAAATTTTTGCGGCTTGTTCAGTTATGTTGAATAATCCAAAAAAGTGTACATTTTTAGTACTTAAGGAAATTGGCGATTTCTCGACACAGAGGGCACGTAGACGCATGCGGTTTTTTTTATTTTCAATCCCGCTGAAAGTTATCGAGAGATTTTTAACCGCTTTGCGCTACGTTGGCTAGATCCTGAGTTATTTTTTTGTGTGGTGCTAGTTAGTGCAAATCCGTACTGTAGGTTCCAGTGGACGCAGCTGGCTGAAATTTTGTACACACATTTTTATCCCTTTAGGTAACCCATTATAGTTTACTAAAATACAAAAAGAAAAAATTTTCGGTAGTTGCCAAAAAATAAGAATGGTCCTCATGAATAGTGAAAAATTCAGGAAAAATGTTCCCGCCTTTTTCTATTATTCAAGATAAATGAGCAATACCACTAAGCTTCTTCCTAAAAAAAATAAGCTATCTTATGTAGAATTTATGTAGATTTCAAAAATAAAATTGGTTTTCCAAAAAATTTAACCCCTAACATATAATTGTGCAAAATTAGTTTTTTTTTTTATTTTTGCGAATTTTGGGTAAGGGTTAAATTTTTTTGGAAAACCAATTTTATTTTTGAAATCTACATAAATTCTACATAAGATAGCTTATTTTTTTAGGAAGAAGCTTAGTGGTATTGCTCATTTATCTTGAATAATAGAAAAAGGCGGGAACATTTTTCCTGAATTTTTCACTATTCATGAGGACCATTCTTATTTTTTGGCAACTACCGAAAATTTTTTTTTGTATTTTCGTAAACTATAATGGGTTACCTAAAGGGATAAAAATTTTCAGAGCGGCCGGTACTGTATGTGATGAGCTATAGGCATATAACCTAAAAAAATCTAGCCCCAGTTTGCATGGAAATTGACTTCAAAACGCCATAACTCCAGTGTGAAGAGGGCTCAGAGGGCTAAAAATTCCCTGCAGGTAGGGTACCATAGGGGGTATGTGTGTACAAAATTTCAGCCGGCTGCGTCCACTGGAACCTAAAAAGAAATGTAAAATTTTGAGGTTGTCCGGCATTCTATAGTCAGACTCTCACACGACTCAGAAACCTTGCCTTAATAATTTTCTCCTGATTTCGCCGGCGCTTCCGGTCCGACCGCGGTCGGACCACGGTCGGACCGCGGTCGGACTGCAGTCGGCCCGCGGTTGGACCATGGTCAGACCGCAGTCGGACCGCGGTCGGACCGCAGGCGGACCGCGGTCGGACCGCGGTCGGCCCGCGGTCGGACCGCGGTCGGCCCGCGGTCGGACCGCGGTCGGCCGCGGTCGGACCGCGGTCGGCCCGCGGTCGGACCGCGGTCGGCCCGCGGTCGGACCGCGGTCCGCCTGCGGTCCGACCGCGGTCGGACCGCGGTCGGCGCGGTCCGGAGCATATCGGAGCTGGTTAAGGAATATGAAGTTATTGGGCGCTGAGTACAGGGAGCTGGGTGGTGAACAGTAATATCTACAGTGTCTCATAATAAACCGTCCACCTTTCACTGCCTGTATCTCCACAATGGAGAGACAGATATATATGCGCTCTTTTTTATTGTAAAGCCAAGGTTTCAAAGTCGCTGCATACAAAATTTCATCTACCTGCTCCATACATTGCGGAAGTTGCAACGGTTTGAACCTCGAAGCTCAAAATCGACGTTTTTCTTCACTATGGAGAAAAATGCATTCTTAATTATCTCTGTTACTCTGTTTCAAGCGCTGGCAATGGCGGCACTGGGTCTAAATCATATGATAGACATTTCCTAGCATTTAGGTACATCTTATCTCACTACAAGACAGACAAATTTTATTTTCGACCATGCATGGAAGACCGTTAATTAGCGCCAATACATGAGAAACCCTCGATTTTTGACAGCTGAAGATATGTGGTATTTTGAGCAACTTCTACTGGGCCTATGCAACTGCAATTTTGCACAGGCCACTGTTGAAGCCTCGGCTACTAAATAAAAGAAACCGCATAAAAATCTAAGGTGTGGTTCCAGAGTTACATGCACGGAAAGGTGGACGGTTTATTATGAGACACCCTATATGATGTGAGGGGCATGGGTTGACTTCGGCTTAGGCTGAGGCTTAAGTTTTGGATGAAGAGGGGTAGGCCTCAGCCTAAGCCTCAACCTAAGCCTTAGCCTAAGCCTGCCGATGCACCTATTGCAAGCGCTGGCTCAAATATTTTTGTGCTACCCTGCCCATTTGTTGCTTCAACAATGTCTGTTGTGGCACTTTGTTTGTGTGCGGAATTTAGGCGGATCCTATTTTCAAGAACGGTTGCGATTTGGGTGTTTTGTTTGGTTGTTCGTTGTTTTCGTTGCGTATTAGTTATTACCCTTTTTTCAATGACGATCTCTTGTATTCAATAGTTCGCAGCACGACAGCTTACGCTGTGTCGTCGCCTGCGTTGTTTTCGCCTGCGTGGCTGCGTCTGCGTCGCCGTGTTTTCGTTTTAGCCGGTCCAAGGTCCTAGACACGGATTTCTAGAGAGCTTTGGAGTGTGGTGCGGTCTAGGTCTCCTTGGATAAGGATAGATAGATTGGCAGCATTCCTAAACGACGCGTTTTTTTGGGTGTTTATCCCCCCAGTGTTTATCCCCCCCCCCCCCCCCCCAGTGTATAACCCCCATTGGCAAAACATAAATTTTGTCCTATATCCCTTTGCTCGGGATTCCGGTCCCTATAGGGACCACTTGCTTAACTGGCGCCGAATTTTGGAAAGAAATGTACAACTTTTGTTGTACATTGGCCGCCGAAAAGTGATAAAAAGTTGTACATCGACCCTTTCGTTTTCGGCGTCGATGTACAACTTTTGATGTACAACTATTGGTCAAGTAGTGCCTTTTTGCATTTAGGTTGTACATTGCGAAGTACTAACTGAATGTACAATTCTACAACTTTACTGTATGATATCTACTGCAAATGAATAACAACTGAAGTGTAGATTTCAATGTTCGGCGTGATGTACAACTTTTTAATGTACAACTTTTGCCCTTTTAGGCCGCCGAAAAGTGATAAAAAGTTGTACATTTTCAGGACGAAAAATCGCTAATCTCGGCGTGGAAAGTTGTACATTATTTTTCGGAAAAATGTAATCCCGAGCAAAGGGCTATACAGGCTGTTTAGCGAAAGCTGTCACCTCTAAAATGCTTATAACTTCTGAACCAATGCATGAATTTCGACCAAAATTTTTTAAATAGAAACTTGAACACATACCAGACAAGCATGCAAAATTTCATGAGCGTACATGCACTATTTTTAACGAACAAACAAGCGACGCCTTTTCAGGTCCTATTTTTCGATGTGCCCGTTTTCGTTCTCCTGCACTTGTGCAGCCGTCTTCAAAACCCTGGAAAAGACTTTCTTAAAGCAGGTTCATAGGGATGGCGGCACTGTTCCCTTTATGTTTTCGCATTGTATGCTGAAGAAGACCAAATGGATGCTTGAATGGAGCGGAAAAGCATACTTCCTTCCGTATGGACTTCAAAATCGAGCGCTTTTCTCCCCACTGCCGATTTTGACATCCAATGTTTGAGGCTTCATAATTCTCTTCGTAGTTAAGACCCACCAATGAAATTTTGCATGCTTGTCCGGTATGTGTTCAAGTTTCTATTATAAAATTTTGGTCGAAATTCGTGCATTGGTTCAGAAGTTATAAGCATTTTAGAGGTGACAGCTTTCGCTAAACAGCCTGTATATCCCCCCTGGTGGACAACCCCCATGTACTGGAAGGTACCTAACCTACCTATGTAAGCTGGTCAGAAGATAGCTATAGCTACTCCTACACCATGCTACCATGCCTATAAGCTTAGCTGAGCATGTCTTGTGCTAGAATAACCCTGTTTTATCCGCGATTATGCCCTAAAACACGTACTTTTGACCTCAAAAACATGCCTCTACACACCTCTCTCTCACAAAGAAAAATTTTGTCCCATGTATATCCCCCCAGTGTATATCCCCCATTGTATAATCATGTACCTAATTTAATTAGGTTTGGCAATATACAGTAGGTACCTATATGACAATTATCTGTGTTCCACTTGAACCAAAAAATCCTATGGTGGGACAGCTATAATTTTTCCCAAAAAGTAATGCAAATTATTTGGTCACTAATATAAAAAATAAAATTTGAGAAAAAGCAAAGAAATAAAAATAAAATATTGCGAATTGAAATCAACTGATTTTGACGAAAACAAAAAAGAAACGAAACTCTTTTATCGTGATCAGGCATTTCGTTTCTACGTTTGCAACAACTTTTTGTTGTCGTCAAAATCAGTTGATTTCATTTCGCAATCTTTTCTTTTTCTTTCTTTTCTTTTTCTCAAATTTTATTTTTTATACCAGTGACCAAATAATTTGCATTACTTTTTTGTGAAAATTATAGCTGTCCCACCATAGGATTTTTTTGGTTCACGGAGTTGTTTTGGGTATTTGTGCTTACAGCCATTCTGTTTCTATTTTTTTTACCTGAAAAAGTGGCATAAAAAAGAAAATTTCTTCAGGCACTTTCTTCGAAGTTCCCTTCATTAGATATTCATTTTTTAATAACCCCGAAGCTAGTATCTCCTACATACATCCATATACAGTACCACACCGTTCCATAACACGTATTTTCTTGGAACCTTCCTGACAGGGAAATAATAAAAAAAAAGCCCTTTGCCTGTCTGTGTGGCTCGCCCTGTGCACATGTCATGCGCACTTCCCTAGAAAAGCCCTATAAGCTAATCAAGAAATGCGACTAGGCAAACGATAATTTATTTGATTGACTTTTGCCTGACGAGCCTTTACAGTCATTATTCACGTTCACACACAGGAGCTTTGGGAGTATTCGTACAGTACATGCGGAAACTGTCCAGTGTGAGTGTGAAGCGATTTTGTCACCTTTTGATGATTTGTCTCCTCTTCAAAGAAAACGCTCTCATACAAAACTGTTCAAACGGTTGGAAAATCTGGCAATCCCTGGCAGTTCAATGAAAAATTAGAGTCTTGGCCTAAACCAAGAACATGTCAACATCAAACGGTACATTTTCCGTCGATGCTTCAAGTTCAAAGCAGGTACAATTTTCTGCAACTTTCGTTGGCTCTTTCGTACAATATTGCCTGTTCATTACGTTTGGGTTCCTCGCTTTCATATCCAATCTTACTCTGACCTTGGCCATCATACGATCAGAGGGAATGTTGTTGAAGAAATACATTATGATCTTCTCTCATTCATTGTCGGATTGCTTGACCGGACTATTCTTTCTTTGGGCTGGCGTGTACCGGCTAAAGTGGCTGCTAATGTACAGGGTGATTTTTTTCTCCTTTACGATTTTGATTGCCAATTTCAACAGGTTACCCTGCACCGATTTCGCTCAAATTTTGCCCACATATTCCCGAGCGTTTACCATTTATTTGGTAAAAATTTCAAGTTAAAATGCTGCATTGGTTGTGACAATTATCCCCTTCCTTCTCAAATTAGCAATTTCGAGCTTTTTGTACTGCAAAATGATTGAAACCCTCTTCTTGGTGTCAAACGGCTCTTTCCTAAGAGAAGCATACTTTCAGCAAGATGGAACCTAAGCCCTAAACAGCCAAAAAACCTTGACAGGGTTGGTGACAGTGCTTGAGATTGTCTCATTTCTCATCAGTGCTGCTCGCGCCTCATCAGTGCTGCATTCTCAGCTGATGAGCCACAATCACTGATTTGATGGCTCTCCAATTCTTTCTGAGGGTGTAGATGTAGAGAAGGAAAAAAAGGTCTACAAAGACAATCCAATGTCATTTATCATTCGAAAAAATACAACAGTATTGCCATTTGTCACGCCTACCAAAATTTTGATGGAAGAATTGTCGCAGTAGTAAAAACTATGTTGAAAATTGTGATCTCATTTTCTCTGCTGTATATCTCACTACCAGTGCAGTATTTTAACTCGAAATTTTTATCAAGTAAATGGTAAACGCTCGGGAATATGTGGGCAAAATTTGAGCGAAATCGGTGCAGGGTAACCTGTTGAAATTGGCAGTCAAAATCGTAAAGGAGAAAAAAATCACCCTGTATCAGCCATTGAAGCCCACGACACTCCACTGGCACTGTCTGCTTAAAATGTTCCCCATTGGCATTATACTGATCAATCATCTGCTGGGGTGTCATCTGATCGCAATCTCTTTTGAAAGATTCACAGCCATAGCTGCGCCCATTTGGTACCGCTGCAACTGGACATTTCAACGACAAAGCCGTCTCGTAGCCTTCATATACATTTATTCATTCTTGGTCACAATCACCGGAGCACTGTACGCGGCATTCGCATACACAGTACAGCTGCCTGCCATTTGTCCTGTAGGGCCGGTATTCGGCCGCGCCTACAGCATTTTCTTTATTTCATTCTCCGTACTTTCTGGCGCGGTTTCCATGATCTTTAACATGAGTGCGCTGCTCATTGGCCGATATAAGTTGAATCGCTCGATGTCTATGAAAGTGACGTCTAGGCGGAGCCAGGGCGTAATGAAAAATAAGCTACGGCAGTCATCCTCTAACCGCATGAAAGCTAGCTGCACCGACTACAGTTGCAGTGGTGTTGATTCCTGTTGTGTACAAGATCGCATCCTCAAACGGAGCTCTGCCTCTGCACCGCGCCAATCATCTGCTACCAGAAACCTGAAGGTCCAGTTAAAATTGACTTTGATGATGTTTTGCGTAAGTTTGGCCACTCTGATTCTGGTAATTATTCCATTATTCATTATGCTATTGCTTCATGGCTTTCGCCTGAGGGCGTTAGCATTTCTACAGCCCCATTTTCCTTACTTTGCCGTCTGCATGAGCGTAAACGCATTCGCGAACGTTTTTCTGTATGCGGGATTCTTGCAAGAGGTCAGAGCCGCTATTCGACGACTTTTCCGTCTCCCTCGTGAGGGAAGGGGTAGCAACGGCAACAATCAAAGTTCGAGGCAACTTCAACGAATCATAGAGCGCCGATATGGCCGAATTCGCTTGGAGCTAGGGCGAAAAAGAAACTCCGTCCTGTTTGCGACAGATCAGCTGCAGAAAAAGCAAGTCGAATGTCGGCGTGAATTGGTGGTGGAGACATTGAGAAGAAGCGCGACTCTGAGCACCAGCACCAGCAGGGTATTGGAAAGAAGTGAAAGTGCCAATTTTTAGGCCATTTTTTAATTTACTGTATTTTGTTTCAATATTTGTTGAACACCCCACAAGGTGGCATGTATTTGGAATCATTGAATGGCCTGAAATGTCTTGATCGGGTGTCATTTGCCTACTTCTATCACCAGGAGTAATATAAAAGGGATTCCTTCTATCACTTCTTTGTCAGGAATTCATAAATAAGGGATCAAGTTATGTAGTATGTGATCAAGTCAAACGAGCGAAAACAAATACTATTTTGTTTGTTACCGTAATCGGTGATATCAAAAAATAAATTGACAGTCAGCCAGTGTCTCCAATTGCGTAGTTTAGAAACGGAATAATTCCATGCTTTTGCATACACTTCGTGAAAAGCACGGGACGGAGCACAGAAACAAAGAAGGAAAATGAATGAATTCAGGAACTGAACAGGATACGTTCACAACAAGAGGTGATTTCTGACAGAGAAACCAGGTATGAATCGTAAGCATTTTTTCCCGTATGCTTTCTGTCATGAACCTATTCTTTGTGTTTTTGTTGCAGGCAAAAAAGAGTCCAGAGTACCGATTAGAAGTTACTGTGTCCCTGTGTCCCTGTGTCCCTAGACTGGGTTACACTAATTGCTAAACCGAAACCTAAACCTAAACCGGCACACTGCTAAACCAATAAACTATAAGCAATATTTTTTATAGTGGTATTTTTATACAAATTAACAAAAAAAATGAAATAGAAAGAAATTGTGATGAAAATTGTAAATTTGCATTGGAAAAGCAAAATCGAAGAGAAAAAAATGTTTATACAAATTGTAATAAAAATGCAAACAATCTTGCCCACAATGTGTCTTCTGTTCCACTCCGCATAAATAGGCTAGGCACAGCTCAGGCTAGCCAGCTAGCTAGCCTAAGCCTAGCCTATGGCAGGAGTGGAACAGTAGACACAATGTGGGCAAAGATATTGTTTGCATTTTGATCAATTTGTAACAAACATTTTTTCTCTCGGGCGTTTTCCAGCAAATTACAATTTTCATCACGTATCATTTTTTGTTGTTAATTGAATAAAAAATACCACGTAAAAAAAAACTATTCGGCTATAGTATTGTGTAGCGGGCGGGATTACCCATCTGGAAGGGGGGAGTACTAATCGGTGTCCAGAGTCTGGTATCGTGTGATCATTATGGCGACACTGTTGAATGTGGATCGCGTCCTCTATCGCTGTTCCTGTACTGGTTGGTTTCCCCTTTGTCGCTTGTACTTCTGTCGCCATTGTACAGTGCTGAGATGTCGTGAATGCGTCACCCACGAGGTATAGAATAAGTGTCTAACTGTACTGTTCGATATCGTTATCCACTACTTGCGCTGTTTCGAACCGAACTGTCTGATTCCTATCCTTTTATTTCGGTGCATTTTTCTTGACAGGTCGTAGGATCGGTGAGTGTTTGCTGAATGCGACGTTTGATTTTAGCACGTTCGAAAAATCCGGCAAACATCCGGGCATGTCATTCTTGTAGTAACAGCGCAAGTAGTGGATAGAGTACATGAGTTATTTTGTTGCAGATCGACAGCATATTCTGTCCGAATTGCATGGAGAATATGCCGACAGCGGAGGCGAGAGTAAAGAAGAATCGATGCAGCAATTGTTTCGACTGCCCCTGGTGTGGAACCACAGTGGCCATTAGGGGCACCAGCTTTTTACCCCCAGGGGCTGGGACACATATGGAGGAAGGGGTAAGAACAGCTGAAAGAAGTGTAACATATCCCCACATACGTAGTAGCCAGGAGGACCGCATTTGGCATTTGCTACTGGGGTACCTACAGTCTATTCTGCGCAGTGAGAAATATCTTTGAGCCTTTGTCCGTTCTGCGAGACTTAGCAAGTCATCCACGACAATTTTTTTGCCACGTTTTACGTAGGTCTACTTCCTATTCTGTTGGAGTACAGGTAAATTGCGCAGCACGGGCTGAGGCCCAAAGATATCTCTGGACGGACTATGGTCGGACACTATGTAAAAGCTTTCCCGACTCCATTTTTTCGTGCTTGAGACCAAAACGGCAGAGTAGTGTAGTGCTCAATCAAGCCATATCCGATGCAACATCCCGACCCTCATTGGGCTAGGTTGAGAAAAGTTTGGTGTCCGACATTGTCCCATAGTAGCCTAAAATACATTTTTAGCGACTGAATTGGTTTTTAGAGTCCGGAGAAGGTATCTGCCTCTCCCGGCCCCAAGAAAGTCTACTATATGGCCTGCAATTATTGCCGCTGGACATCGAGAGAATCTGGCATCCCTGATCAAACTTCGGCAACTTCTGGATGGCCCGAAAGAAACTCACACCCGGATGAGAAAATGGTACAGTGAGTAGTCGGTTCACTGAGGAATAATAATGTTATGCAACAGACAATGTATGTATCCACCATATGCAGTAAAGCGATTGGGTTGGTCGATGGCGACCCCGCGGCATTTAGTGAAAGTTTGGATCGGTGTCTGCGGGGTCGACGACCTTGTTCAATCAGCTGAAAGCGTCAAAGGTGCGAGTGAAAAGAAGATTTGACAACAAATGACGTCGACGACCTCACAGGCACCGATCCAAACTCTCTCACTAAATGCCGCGGGGTCGCCATCGACCAACCCAATCGCCTTACTGCATATGTTGGATGTATATTGTATAGAACGCGGCACGTGACGTCTGTATCGATTGACGTGCACCTTCCTAATTTTCAGCTGTCGGCCATACAGGATCAATTTCGCGCCATGGCGGCGGTTGAAAAAGCGGAGAAGGAACGCAGAAAGTTCAGCAAACGTCGCTCCAACATGGGCCTGTTCTATACGGACAAATTTGGACTACAGGCGCTGATGGAAAGGAAAAGATTGGGCCTGCCTTTGACTGACAAGTATGTAACCTACATCACACAGGCAGTACTCTATGCGATCGAAGCACCTGGAATATTACCAGTGCGCTGCACACGTGGTGAGTGAGCTCATCGTGAATTCACTGAAGTGCTGAAGCGTAAGGGGCACGGTGAATTCACCATAAGATTGCTCAGTACGTGTGTAGCCCACTGCTGAGTGTGTGTGTACTGCTGCTTTTGCCATTTGCTAGACAGACACTAAAGAAATACGCTAAACACGTCAAGTACCCCGAATTTGCCTTGTTGTACGCATTAGATGAGAGTGGTCGTCAGTCTGTAATTTAGTGTATCGTGTTGTACAGTGCACAGTCTGTCTGTGTAGCTGTCCAGCTCTTTCTTGTAGTCGTCAGAATCTGTGGCGTTGTTGCATTGCAGGGAAGAAAAAGTAGAAGAGCCTTGTGTGGAAGCGTCTGAAGAGGTGCCCGCTTTTCCCCACGAGCTACTCACCACAGATATTGATCTAACCGAAAGTAGGTGGATCGTACTAGGCTTCGTGCTCAGTTTACTTACACATCAACATGCTGCGTTAACGCACGCAAATACGTGTAGGGAAATAGTGGATGGTCATTAGCTGACCCGTTTTCACTGCGTTCTTAGATCAGAGAACCGATCAGAAAATGCACTGGAAAAGTGAGGGGGTCAGCTCACGACCACCCATAGCCTGATTCTTGACCGCAAGAGCGAATAGTATCATGGCATGAATGTTTCATTTCAGTAGCAACCATGGATCAACGTAGAAGACAGCCGGTGGCCCAACCAAAGAATGTCAAAGATTTGTATCCAACCAGGAAACAACTGGTTGTACGTCGTTCCTTGCGCTGCAAGGTAGGGACACACAGTACGTACGTACTACTGTAGGATGTTTAAAATAATTTCTTCCCTGCTGACAAAATTTTGGGGCGGAATGATCTGGACAAAGCTCCCCAACTGTGTACTGTACACGTAGGCATACGTGCGGGAATTGTGGGAGTTTGTTGTGTTTTTAGGAATGCGATCACAATCTGTGCAAAGGCGAATACAATCCGTCCTCCACCAAATTCAAGATTCAGTTGTTCGCTATGTTCTATGTGCCCGAACTGAGAATTCTGCACATTTCCAAGCTGGTCCCTGATCAGGTAGAGGTAGACATATTGCATACCTACAGGGTGATTTTTTTTGTCATGGTGGATTTTAATTGCCAATTTCACCAGATTACCCTGCACCGATTTCGCTTAAATTTTGCCCACATATTCCCGAACGTTTGCCATTTACTGTACTTGGTAAAAATTTTGAGTTAAAATCTTCTACTGGTATAGTAGCCTCGAGAAAATAGAAGACGGAGGAGAGGCGTTTATTTTCTCTGGTCACTCCTTGGGCTGGGCTACGGGTGCTCAAACAGAGATGACCAACGCATTATCGATCCGCCCGCCCGTCTTCTATTGTCTCGCAGCTACTCTAGTGAGAATTATCACTTTCCTTTCAAACTTGCAATTTCAAGCTTTTTCTACCCACTTTTTACTGCTAAATGATTGACAGACTCTTTTTGAAGCCCAACGGCTCTTTCCCAAGAGAAAAATAGTTTCAGCTAGATGGAACCTAAGCCTTAAACAGCCAAAAACCATTGACAATGTTGGTGCATTGCTTGGAGATTGTCTTATTTCTCATCAGTGCTTCTCATGCCTGATCAGTGCTGCATCATCAGCTGATGAGCCATAATCACCAGATTTGATGACTCTCGAATATTTCTGGGGGTGTAGAGAAGGAAAAAAGGACTAAAAACACAATCCAAAGTCGTTTACCATTCGAAAAATTTACAGCAGTTTGCCATTTGCTATGTTTTCAAAAATTTTGAAGGAATAATTGTAGTGGTGGTAAACAATTATGGTGAAAATGTTGAAATTTGTGATTTCATGTTCTCTGCTGTATTTCTCACCTCCAGTGCAGCATTTTAACTCGAAATTTTTACCAAGTAAATGGCAAACGCTCGGGAATATGTGGGCAAAATTTGAGCGAAATCGGTGCAGGGTAACCTGGTGAAATTGGCAATTAAAATCCACCATGATAAAAAGATCACCCTGTACATGCAGTGTGCACTTTTGACTATTTTTTGAGCGCTTGAGATACGGTATCTGCTGTTACGTATGTTACGTTACCGTTATGCTGTTACGTATGTTACGTTACCGTTGCTGCTAAATCAGTTTACTACGCGGCTTTTGCTTTGCAGAAGTGTGAGGTGCATCTGACGTTATGTAATCAGTCTCAGGCTATGATGCATGTGGTGCTCCTGCCTAACGTGGAACTTGAAGACACCCAGGGAAACTTTGCCAAAGTAAGAAAGAACATTCGTGGCATCGCATCAAAGCATTGGTAGCTTGGTTGGTAGCATTGACTACGCACAATAGGGGGAGCATACTCTACAGTAAGTGCTATAGGGCGAAAATCATTGACTCGCACATGAACATAACATGCATACGTTTTGTTACTAGAACGGCAGCCATCCACGTTTGTTTTGTGTGGAAAGCGCAATTTGAATTTCCACTACCACCTGCTACCCTATTACCAAAAGTATTTTTGCGTATTTTTTTTTGCAGTGCGATATTCCTCTGACTGAACTCACTCTTCCAGCTCGCGATGATACCGAGGCTGCTGCTACTGCATCGGATGATGCAAATTTTGAAGCTGCCACTTACAAGGACGATTCTAGGTGAATAAGTACAGGGTAGTTCAGGCCACCTCATCTTATCTTCAGTTGGCGATAATTTCCATAAGTAGAGGTGACCCAAATTGCCGCTCTCTATTCGCCTTCCTCCATTAGAGCAGCGGTTGTCGTTTCGACCTCCCCGCCGAATTGAGCTGTAGTTATCACACACTCGCAAAGCACGCCGAAGCTATTATTTTTTACGCATACTACGCCGAATTTTGAGCTGCAGTTATTACATACACGCAAAATAATTGTTTCGGCATGCTTTGCGCGTGTGTGATAACTACAGCTCAATTCGGCGGGGAGGTCGATACGACAACCGCTCTTATGGAACAAGGCGAATCATATTAGTACTACGTATGTAGGTGTGTTAGACTTTGACTGGGAATATCTAATTACTTACGGCAGAAATATATTTCTGCTTACGGTACGTTATATTCTTTCTGCTTTTAGTGTGGTGATCTCTCGCCGCGGTAACAAACTGGGCATCAAACTCACTGTCACACCGCCCAAAGTGGATGGCGATGTCTGGGTACTTACGATACACGGACACTTATAGTGTATTATTGCGCTCAGGCAACGCAGGAGAGAATAGTTGCGTGTGTTTTAGGGCACGTTTATCCTGAAATACGACTACTTGAGTACCATTGCCCATCCGACTGGAGAGAGCAAGGAGCCAGAGATTGTGTGGTTGCAACAAACAGTCAAGTTCAACATGGGGCCCATTGGATAAAGTAGTCGTTTTGCACATCGCGCTTTAGTGTCGTGTAGTAGTGGGAACAAAAGTAAGAGATAACAGTAGATAGTGAATCTCAATTACATTCGCTACTTGCGCCAAGCTTTAGTCATTTTTTGCATATGTATGTATTGGATTATTACGTACATATGAGGTGTGAGGTAGCATACAACAGTACATATCTGAGTAGATCACTCTTCCATCACTGCCCGTTCGTTTATTGGCTTGTACAGTATGTAGTGCTTTGGGTTTGCTAGCAGGTAACGAAATATTATGTACAGTACATTGTGGAGGCGAATGAGTGATAGGTAGAGAAGCTTGCTTGATTTTGTTGGAACCTGCCCAATAAATGGATAGGGTGCTTGCAAAAATGGTTTTATGTTTGTGCAGTAACTATACTTGTTGTCAAGTACTACGTACAGTATACGTACGTACTATATAGTCTGGTCAATAGCAGTTGGCACCTGGACTCAAGGCGAGTTGCGTAGTTTGCATGTACTTCTGCGAAATAGGAGTACACAAAGCGTGGACAGAAATCCGCATTTGTAAATCTATTTTACGCAACGCGCCTTGAGTCCAAGTGCCAACTGCTATTGGCCAGACTATAGTGTTGCTCAAATTTGATTGTATGGAGGCGTAAGGAAATTTTGGGCACATACACCATCATATCTATCACTTTTGGCAATCGATTACTATTATACAAATCCTCATAATCATTCATAACCCTATTTATGCACTTCTATTTCTCTGTGATGGAGCTAGCTTGAGCTTCCAGTTCCGCTATTCTCCTGGCTTCCCGTCTCTTCATTGCCTTGAAGCGATGAGCGTCCACATCTTTCTTTGACATGACGAATGCGCCAACTGCAACAGCTATTGTTAGACCAATGCAGATCCAGATGCGACCGTGCTTATGCACCATCCCAGTGTGCGCTCCGCCTCTTCTCGCTCTCCAATAGTCATGATCTGGCGATGATGATTGGGCAGCTCCTGGACCAGAACCAGATGGCGCTGACGATGACGGCGCTTTTTCGGTCATTATTTTGGACGGAATCCTCCACAGTCCACACCACAGGTAATATTGATTGGCAATGTAGAAAAAAGCAGGACGGTCAATTATTAGAATGATGAGTACTTGACCCCAATTGGGTTGGGTTGGGATGGGAGGTTTCAATGGCAATGCAAGTTGTTTGTTTGAAGTTGGCGGTCCGTTGAGTTTCTAGAAGTCTATGATTAACAAGTTGCGTTATTAATTTGCATAAATGACATCATCGGTTCAACATTTTGTTACTTGTTCATTCATTTTGGTCTTTCACTGCGAGGCTCGCCTGTGACGACGATGACATAACAATCCGTTGTTTGGAATGCAGAAGCCGAAGCCCGACCTCTACTTTTTCAAAGCCTGGCAGTCATTCTTTCAGTCGTTTTGTTGGTGAGCAGTAGTTGCTTGCTCTTTTTGTCCCCAAGGATTTGCAGAATAGACACATCTTGGTGAACTGAGTGATTCCATCAAGTGTAACGTGCATGCCAGCTACCTACGTCATCTCAGGGTATACAAGGTACACTACAAGCAGAAATATATAAGTATAGGCTTAGGCCTAAGCCTATACTTATATATTTCTGCTACAAGGTTGACTGCTCCCAGACAGGATGCTTGTCGATCCACTACTATGAGCAGCGTCACGTAGTGGTTGTACATGTTCACATGACCACCATGTGTAAATCACCACATACAAAGGGCCAACCGTCTGGGAGCAGTCAACGCCTTGTATGAATGAAGCATACCTTGTGCTTGATGCAGTCTAGCTTGCACATTGCACAAGTGCAATCCCTTCTCTTTCTGCAGCATGGCGAAGAAATCAGGCTTGAGTGATTGGATGTCAACGTTGCCTGAATCTGTGCAGAAAGCAAGTTTGACCAAGCTCAAAATTCCAGGTAGCAATAGCATTGAAAGTGAAATTACCAATTGAAATTCGTGGCAATAGTCTCCCACCCCGCACCCACAAAGCATACCAAACCAAAACCACCAACTCAATTATCATATCAAGGCTTGTCAGTAGTGCACAATTTTTTTTGACAGGTTCTCATGATTCATGCACCTACTCTCTGAACCCTGCTGATGGAATAGCCAATGATCAGCCGGCGTGGTTGCGCCATCTGGACTCCCCGCTTGTTCGCCAAATTGTGAAAAATTGGTCAGTGACACAATCCATGACCATCACTGAGCAGCTGGTGGCAGGTGTTCGATACTTTGACATTCGCACCTCCTGTGCCACTGCTCCTCCAGATTTTCGCATTGTACATGGCTTGTATGGGGAAGAGATAGCGACGGTGCTTGTTGAAATTCTGGAGTTTCTTGGGGAACACCCAAAGGAAGTGATTTTCCTGGATTTCAATCATTTCTACAACTGCGATCTTCAGGCACATGCTACTTTGCAAGAAATCATTCAAAAGTTAGTCAAGCAGGAATAGTAGGTAGGTACTACCAAACTGTACATGCTGTAATAGTACAAGACAAGGCAATACTGATGACAGCCCCAAAGGTATGTGCGTGTGGTGTATATGCCTACCACACCATGTTACCACCTTCAGTACCAACCGATAAACTTGTGCATTGTTTCAGCCTGTGTGAGTCCAAGCTTTGCCCTCGTCAAAATGACATCAACACCATAAGCTTGGAATTTATGCACAAGCACAACTACCAAATCATTGCATTCTATCAACCTGCACATCCTTGCAATGGTCTGCCACACGTGCCTGTCCCTCACAACTTTTGGATTTGCAAGAGCATCAGAAGTCCTTGGGCAGACACAGACAACCTGAAGAGCTTGCTTGTGAAGTTGAAGGAATACATGCAGCATAGGAGTAGTTCACACAAAATGAATGACTTCTTTGTTTTGCAAGGAATTCTGAGTCCAAAACTGGCAGATTTGGTGAAGAAGCTAGGAACTGGAAGCCTGAAAGCCATGGCTGTGCCTGCTACTGAGCAGATAACAAAGTGGATAAAGTCTTTCTCGCCCCATGAACGCCAACTGTGCAATATTGTTATATGTGATTTTGTGGACACTGGAGATCTAATCGAGACTGTTATTGCAATGAACAGGATTACTGTGCCATAAATATTTTTGCCATTAAGCGTTGTCGGGGCTTTTGTCTTTTTTGTTTTTGTCGGTTTTTTTTTGGTTTGGTTTCCCCTTTTTTTTTGCGTTCTTTTTTCCGCCGTTTTTTTTTTTTTCTCCTTTGTCCCGCTCGCGCCGCGGGGCGGGGCGCTGTCGTCCCGCGCGCGCCCGCGGAGAGGAGATCTCGGCGATTTGTCAGGCCCGTTTCGGTCTTTAATTTAGGCAAATAGTAGGCCATGTGTTTCAACTTTCAATAAAACGAGAGATATGAAAGAATTGAACTGAATGACAAAAAATCAAGAATAAATTATAATGAACAAGGCACATCTAGTAGTTTAGGACACCATCAAATGAACTGTACATGTACATGTACTTGGCTGGTTTACCAAACACAAAAGAACAAGTACAGCAAGCCCTTGACATACTCAACAATTTCTGTGCCACCTAGCTTGGATTCACCATAGAATCTGTCAACGAATGCAATTGGGACTTCCCCTATTTGGAAGCCTTGTTTTCTCGCTCGAACCATCATCTCCATCTGAAATGTGTAGCCTTTGGAAACGCAGGAATGTACCAGGTGCTCCAGCACTGATCTGCGGTAGAGTCGAAAACTGCCAGTCAAATCTGAGACGCCTGGTTGGAGGGCAAATTGAGCTAGGAAATTGGCTCCTAAAATAAAAAAAACACAAAGCATGTATGCAGAACTTTACAACCAACACTGGCCAATGCCAACTCATCTAACATTGCAGGCATTGAAATTTGACAAGTTCCTTCCTGATATATCTGTGCTTGTTCCAAAAAAGCATATTTGGTCCATAAAAAACAGGATGTGCAGTGCACTGTATATGGCTTGACACATGCAAAGACATGAATAGCCATGGATGTGCTAGGGACATAGGCCAGATGCATTTAAAAATTCGAATGCAAATGAACCATAAAGTAGAGCACGTGCCCACCTACCTCTGGAGATCACTTTTCTTCTCAAATCCCAACCAGCCACCCCACCTCCATCCTGGTACCGAGTGCCAGTGACAATGTCCAACTGCCCTGCTTCTTGCAGCTGGATAAAGTCCAGGATGTACTTGGGATGATGTGACAGGTCAGCGTCCATGATGATCACAAAATCACCCCTCGCATGCTGCAGGCCATAAATATAAGCGGTTCCTTAAAAATATTTCACAAAAATTTCACAAAAAAATTCAACAAAAATCTCACTACTGCATCTGCCGTCATTTTGTCCACAAGCTACAGAACTTTACTGTTGTCACCTTGGTGTCAGGGGAATTGACTGACACTTTGTTGTCAGTTTGTTGTCACCTTGTGCGGAAATGACAACAAATTGACAATTCCCATATACTAAACGGGGATATTTTCGGACGGTCTTTTTTTCGGACAGAAGGCTTTTTCAACATTTTCGGATGGGGAAATTTTCGGACAGATGCCTGACCTCAATGTGCGTGTATATATATATATATATAGATATATTATATATATATATATAGGAATAATTGTACATATAAAAATTCGGACGGTAAAATTTTCGGACAGAATTTTTTGTCCGAATTGTCCGAAAATTACCCCCGTCTGAAAATTTCCCCGTGTACAAACCGATGGACACTAATAAAATAAGTACTGTTTACCAAGCCCCAATTTTCCTTTTCTGGGCCTCAGAACAATCTTCTCATTGCCATAAATCTTTTGCAGCTTCTTCGCCACCTCCAGTGTTCCATCTGGACTGTTGTCATCGATGATGATCACCTCATAAGACACTGGAGTTCTGCCACTTTCAACTGTTTGCTTGGTCAGGTATTTTTCAATCAGCCAGATGCAAATGGGAAGATTTTCTCTCTCGTTGTAGGTTGGAAGCAAGATTGAGAACTTGGGTGTCTTGGATGCCGATGACGATGGGGAGCCAGGTTCACCATTGGACGTTTCAGCTGCCCACTGCCGTCTGGTGGTAACCGGTGGCATTTCTGGTCAATTGCCAATCTGAAAAAAACAACACATCTATAGTCATTTCTCCAATACGCTATTCATCAACGAAAACGCGCCCAATCAACGCTGGAATGGAACGAACAGGGCTCGTGCTGTCTGTCTCGTCAGTCGTCACCTGATTATTATGGAAGTCTATGTCAGACGACGCGTAGCCAATCGATCGACAAGTCTTCTAAAATTTGCATAAGAGAATAAACAAAAAGCGCGGAGTTTCGCATTGCGCACTGTGTCAAAACTCCACATTGGCGTCACATTCTCCATCGTGATCGTGATATGGCGGTGGTTGGGAGCGGCATCAAGTTGTGTACCAGCCAACAACACAATGTCAACATCAACAACCATTGGTAGTGCGGGAAGCATTAGCTCTGGATAGCTTTGCAAACCCATTCATTGCGCACAAGTGTCCGCCCATATGTACGCACGAAAGGTGCAAACGTGCATTAGGTGAGGGTGCCTGACAAATAGACGCCAACCGCCGCTGAGGAAAAGTTGCTAAAATAGTGCCATTCTCACAAGCAACTCGCTCCGCTTCCAAAAATATGTGGATTGAGCTATTCCAATCCACAGCATCAACACGTTTATTAGCACATGGGTGGATACATTCATCAGGTTACGGTAGCAAGCGAGAGAGTCATATCGGTGGTATGGCGAAGTTGACTTTGGAGCAAGAATGAGAGCAAACGTCGTAGGCGACGAGCGAGCCTCAGTTGTGACAGGCAAAGGGCGTCCACCTTTGATGCTTGCTGCTGCTGACAGCTTGCTTGTATGTACATATGTGTGTAGTTGCAGTGTACCTGTTGTTGAGCGCAGCAAACAAGGGATCATCAAGCTGCTGTGCCCTACCTGTCCCATCCTTTGAGATAAACATACGTCGTCCGCCAGTGTTATACAACATAGAACATTGTTTTGTGTGCAATAAACAGTTTGGTTCAAGCTTCAGAGATGGCGACTTGCTCATCTGAATGGACCGAGTTCGTGGATATGGAAATGGAGAAATTCGATGAGAAAATTACTGGCCTAGACTCACAGGTGCGAGAAAGTTTCGTCGTGCCTCATTGGTCACGCACAAGTTCGCCGACCGACGGCCGAGAGAGGTTTTTTGTTTGACCATGAACAATAAATCACCCGAGGACGAGGTTCGCTTCGATGTGCATGCATGTGCAAGAAAAATGGTGCGTGCCGCAAAGTTCAAAGAAAGGTCGTGCCCATTCATCACAGCCTTTTTTTTGTGCCGCGTCATATTTCATACCGTACAGTGCAGTACTTTTATGTTGTGAAAGCATCGCAAAATTTCTCTGTACACGTACATCACACCGGAAAAGGGGGAAATACTGTGAACTTTTCGCGTGACATTTTTAACGGGCAGGTGGAGGTCAAATTTGCCATGTTCTGCAGGCCAAAATCTCTTTTGAGCCAACGCCGCCGTCACAAATTCAGTTATTGTAATTCGTGCGATAAAAACTGCACTAAATTCGAGGTAATCGAGCGATTTTGAATAAAAAATGGAGACCCAAAAAAGCTGAGTATTTCGTTCGCCAAAGACCCAAAAAAGCTGAGAATGCAAATTTCGTTCGCCCACATAATTCATTCTTTCTGTGCGAGCTTCGGCTTCCATTTTTTTGTAGCAAAATAGTGCCCATTTTTTGTTCAGGAGCTGATGCGACTAGTCGATGTTCTTCAAGCTTCCATGCTGGAAGAGCAGAGAAAACTCACAGAGCTGAACGAGAAGATGCAAAAGCAGCAGATTATTGAGGATGATTACAAGGACGAAATGACCTTTGAATTCTTGAAACAAGAGCTATGTTCATCGCAAGATCGATTGGCTCAATTATGCTCAAAGAACATGAAATGCTTGAACAAGGTGAGCCAACCGTTGAGGTTTTTCCTGATGATATATAGGTACATATGTATTCTTGCTAAAATTCGCATCTCGTCCTCCAGCATGTTATGATGGCGCGACATTATAAAATTCGGGAACCTGGCTGGAACTTTGGTTCTTTTTGAAGTGGTATCTTTCAAAAATGTTTGCTCTTCCAAATGTTTGCCAGGTTTGGAACAATGAAGCTGGGGGTTGAGTGAGGTCTCGCGTAGAACACAATTCAAGCAGGCACTGCAAGGTGCGCGCGCACATGCTTGCGTACCCGAAAAGGATTACGTTTCAATTCAACTCATTTCCGATATGGATGGACTTCGTTTGTCGCTTTGTCCCATTCCACGCCGACATTCATGTGCATATTTATTTGGCCACCGTTTACTCATTTCAATGATTCGCTGATTCATTTAGATCTGTCTGTCCCTGTCCCTGTCCGTCCCCCTACCTATTTTATTGCTCTCCATACTTATGTGACACTTGCTTTCCTCATATCGGTTCGTTCCCTACCTGCATATGCATTTGCGCTCCTCTTCGACGTGTGCTGTGCGTGCAGGCTACTATCTCATTTCTGCATGTGCATGAAATACCGTAATAACCGGTGCATAGCCCGTACTCACAAGAATTGCAAATAAACCACAGCTCCTACATGGGGCTAATAAACGTTGTGGGGCCATGCATGACATTGTTTTGTTATCAATAAATAAGTACAGGGTGTCTGTCTCACGTAGACCTCCCTAACGATCCAGCCTCCGTACTACAAAAGTACAATAAGTACAGGCTGTTTCATATGATATGTCACCTATAAAAGTGCTAATAACTCCCGTATTAAGAGAGATATTTCAACCAGGTTTTTTTTTTATTAGAAACTTGAAAATATGCCTGACAAGCATGCAAAATTTCATTGATGGGTCTCAACTACGAAGGAAATTATGAAGCCTCAAACATTGAGGTAAAAATCGGCAGTGGCGTGAAATGCGCTCGATTTTTGAAGTCCACATGGAAAGAGGTGAGCTGTTCCGCTCAATTCAAGCATCCATTCGGATCTTCTGGAGCTTACAATGCCAAAACATAAAGGAAACATTGCCGCCATGCCTATGAACATGCTTGAAAAAAAGTCTTTCCAGAGTTTTGAAGATGGCTGCACAGGTGCTGGAGAACGGAGGAGGAGACATCGAAAAATAGGACCTGAAAAGGCGTCGCTTGTTTCTTCGTTAATAGTGCATGTATGTCAATGAAATTTTGCATGCTTGTCAGGCATATTTTCAAGTTTCTAATAAACAAAACCTGGTTGAAATGTCTCTCTTAATACGGAAGTTATAAGCACTTTTATAGGTGACATATCATATGAAACAGCCTGTACAATAAAGTAAAAGTAAAGTAAAGTAAAGTAAAAGTACAATAAATAAGTACAGGGTGTCTCACGTAGACCTCCCTAACGATCCAGCTTCCGTACTACAAAAGACACCAAGCTGAAATTTTGTCCCCAGAAACCCCAAGAAAATAGGAAATTTTATGGCAAAATTTGAGCCAGATAGGCCCATAGGGAATGAAATTACAGGCTTGGAAATTTTGGACCCTGTTTTTATCATTTTCCGCACTGAGCATGGTTTTGAGATTAGAATCTTCTGCTCAGCATGGTCAAGCAGCTCATCCATCATGGCAATATGGTGGAACAACAATGGCTGAATGTCATCACAGTCCGAAACACAAAGGATTCAAAAATACAAGCGATTTATCACCCATAACAGCGTTCAAGCAGCTGTCGCGGTCAATAGTGGCACCATTGATTTCAAAATGTAGAAAAACGTGGTCACAACTTTGCAAGCTCGTAATTTCTTCCCTAGTTGACCTATCTGGCTCAAACTTTGCCACAAAGTTTCCTATTTCTTGAGTTTCTGGGGAAAAAATTTCAGCTTGATACTTGCCTTGTCCCCGGGGGTTATACATGAAACCTTACAGTAGTGGCATAGGGGCCCTGTTGGAAGTGTGCAGCACGACGACAATCCTCTTTCAATAGCGTTTCATGGCACATGAGGAAGAGAGAGATTGAGTAGGACAAGAACACCTTTGCGACAGGTGAAGGTTTTTACTTTTTGGCAACCACTTCCTTTCCTTGCCCGTGTTTTCTGCGGATAGCGGAATAATGCATGTGGCGTTGGTTTTCAGGGCGGTATTGCCTGTTCTACAGGTAACTTCCAACCTACGTAGCTCGTTCGCACCTTTGGTTTTGGCACAATAATTCTGTTTGACCGTGGTCTTGGTCACGCTGCTCATGTAATTTTCTGACAAACTCATAACTTTTGAACTTTGCGCCTGTGTGTGCAAATGTGCATACGTCCGCACTGTGTAGCTTGTTTTCTACATAAATGATCAGAAAGTTCTGCCTTTGTGAGATTTATGGCAAAATCCGCGTGTTGGATTTGTGTGTTTGTTTCTGAGATTGATTCCCTTTCAATGTCGCGTGCGCTCTGCGGCTTACGACTTTAAGCTGTCACGTTAGGATTAGAGTCGTACCACCGACCAGACCTATCGTATGTAGGGCCTATTTACTATGTCTAGTACGCTGAGTAGTCATTCGTTTTCGTTCAAGCTAAACAAAACCTCAGCAACAGCCACCTATATTGTAGCTATTGCATATAAGCTAAAACCTAAACTTTTGCTGTTCTGTCCGTCCTTACGGTTGCTTGAGAATTTTGTTGTACCAAAGGATTGTTGGCCATTTGTCATAGCTCACCTGGTTTGTTTTGGGGGCAATTTTGCGCCTTGTCTTGGCTGCAATTTTTTATTATCAATTGCTTATTCAAAACTTTCTTTGAGGACACTGATCGCACTCTCACCTCTTGCTTCAAGTTTCTCTTCAGCTAGTTTGTAGTTTAGCCGAAAGTCTGCTGGGTCATTGTTCGTTCGTTAAAAACTGCAGCTACGTATTTCATATTTATTTTTGTGCTATGCTTTTATTGCGCAAGGTGCGATTATTTTTGTTTGTCAAAATTCAACCTCCAGCGTGCTGTGCTGGCATTATAATCATGATCACTGCCGCCAAAGAGCGATTTATTTTAATTCCGCCAGGAGATCCCCAAACATATGTTCCCGCGAAGAAAATTGTAAGATGTGTTGTTGGGTGGTTCAGATTACTGTACAGTACGAGTACTTATACATATCATACATACTGAAGAGCTGCATGTCGAGAAATGAATGATTGGAACGTCATACTAATCAGTAAGCTGCTACTATTTGGGCAGTGTATGCCTGGGTGTTGGACCGTGTACAAAAATTTAATTTTCGCCTAAAGCCAAATCAATTCAATTCCGATCATGACTGACTTTGGAAATCCACTCGCCTTTACTCCAAATTCAAAGGACGCGAATCACAAAACGACCCTGCCATCCCAACCACTGAGCCAACTAGTTTGGCAACCTTTTTGGCGCAAATCTCCTTTTCCTTGCCTTGTTGAACGAGCATCAATTCTATTTCTAGCCTTGCAAAAATTTTTCAATCACGAAGTTTTTTGCGTTTGCTGATCGGTGGTGGACTACGCCTAGAGGAGAAGGAGAGAATAAAAAACTTTTGCTGTTGCAGAAAAATCCAAAGTGGTGACAATTTTGGCGATGGAAAGAAAAGCGAGATAGAATGATGCCTTTGCTGTGTGTGGGCCACTCGCTACTGTTCCGTTGAATTTTACATACATAGGGCTGTGCCGAAAGTCAAAATTAAAATTACAATATAGCCTAAAACAAAACCAAGCGCAATTTTTTCTCTTTTATTCCGTCGTTAAAGAAGAGAAGTGGGCGATCGGGATAGCCAGACCAGAACCGAATTTCCCCACTAAAAAGTGATATTATTATTTTGTCGCGGCATTTTCGGTACAGCTCTATTCTTGCGCATTGTCGCGCAACATTTACGACGCGTCGCGTCATAGGCACTATCCTTTACCTGTACACACACTCTCGACTCGCAGCGCAAACGAGCGTTTGTGTCACCACGTTTCTCGTGTCAAGTCAACCACTTCAATATATATTGCAGCGTCTTTCTTTTATCTGTTGGAAGGATAGGAAATCCCGCGCGAGAAACCGCGTTTCCGTTTCGACCATTGTCCAGTAGTTTACTGGAGTAATAGGGTGACCCGGTTACTCTTTGCACTCTCTCAGAGCGAAAAATGTTTGATACGTCGACGATTTTATGGCGAAAATTGCCAATAATTCTCGTGTTTGACGCCACGCTCTGCGTCTGAAACGCCATGTTTCGACTATCACCCACCTGAGCGCAACGAGGATGAAATGCGTCATCAGATAGATACCATTGAGTAAAAATTTATGATTGTGGAGGATTAGCCAGTGTACATGTGATTGTACTGTAGGCCCATAATTTTCCTTTTTTCAGCATATAAAAACAATGATGAATGACACGTAGATTTTGTGAAATCCAATTTTTACTTATACTTTCAACGCTTTGCCCTAAAACCTAATCCCTGCGTGTGAAAAAGGTGAAAAATCTCTAAATTTTCTCTCCAATAATTTTGCTAAATAAATATATCCATGGAAATTTGCCAGTACAGGAAGACCATGTGTGAATGATTGATTGCTGATAAAGCGCAAGCGCTTCCGAGCCCGCATGCTTTCTTCTTTCTTTGCCGTAATTTGTCAAGTAGCCTTCTTTTCTTCTTTCCCAAAAATTGCTTCCGAAAACAGAGGCGCTCAGGCGATGGATTTTCAGCTTTCCTTATTTCGAACATTGCGCTCTTTTGTGTTTTAGCAAACTGCCGCCGCCGCTCTTGGCTCAGAAGAAGAAGAACCAAGCGAAGTGCCTTCCGGAAAGTTGGCCGCCACAAGTCCTTCTCCTCCATCGCCTTCTGCTGCAACGGTTGTTCAGCAACGAAAATCATTGAGCGCTCTGCACCGTGAGAAGAAAGAGAAAGAGGTGCAGGAGCAGCAACAAGCCACTAAAACTGAAGAAGCAGCAGCCAGAGGGAATACCGTACTCAAAGCTGTTCATACGGTACTTGGTGGCATTTTGCAGAAGGATTACGAACTGCAGTCGCCGCCTAAATCTGCAGAAAGCTCTCCCATATCATCGCCTGTAAAAGTGGAACCGAATAAGGAACAGGCAACAGTCTTGTCGGAGAGGAAAATCTACGTATCCCAGTTGCCTCCTTTAAGCGACGAGAAAATGGGCGATCCCCACAGATCTAAGCTGATGGACGAGCTGAAAAGTTCGGTTCCGAGGACTCCGCCATCTTCCGGAGCAGAAGAGGCGACCACGAAAAATGCAACAGATCCCGAGGGCATGGCTCATTCCAAAGAACGAATCATGGAGCAGGTGCGAAAGGCGAGGGCCCACGAGGGATCAGGGTCGCCGACGACGATGACGAAAACGACGACCAATCAGGAAGGTCGAAGGTCCGCCGACTCCGGAATCGCATCCAATGAGCAGGCGTCGTCGAGCGTCGCGGCTGGGAAACCCCGATCGATTTTGAAGAAGACGAAGACGACGTCGAGCGACGACGAAAAGCCCCCTGGCGAGAGTATTCGAATCACCGAACGACTGAAGGCGACTCACTCGACATTGGACGATGGCGAGCGCATGGTGGAGAAGCAAACGACAGTAATCGTGACGCAAGAAACGAAATCAACCACCGAGTATTTTGGAAGCTCCAGCTCATCCCCATCCTTTAAAAGTCAGGAACTGACCAGCGGCGATCAGCAGGGAACGTCCTATCAATCTCCATTCAGAAATGGCAAACCGACTGCCGCATCTCATTCCAAGGTGAATTATTCAGGTGCAGAGGAACCAACTGGATCCAGTGGAATGAATGGCCATACTTATCACCATGACAGGAACGGGACATTGCCGGCAGATGAGAAGGAAAACTGGAAGCCGCAAAGAATCGAGGATGACGATGCACAGTATGGCAAGCAGAGTGGAGAGGAGAACAAACTGCCTCATGCGCTGACCAGAACGAAAGTGCATGTGACGGAAGCTGGAGATGAGAAACTGGTGGTGGAGGAGAATTCGGTCTGTCGAGAGTGGGACCCCACTCCAATGATGCAGGACCTTTATAAGGTGTGGGCGTATAGGTACATACTCAGGGGAGGGGGGTTGGTAGTTGGTACACAATTTTGGCGAGAAGCTGAATACTGAAATAATAAATTTTCGGGCCCAAGGTATGTATGTACGTACAAACATAACAGTATGAAGCCTCACGTGTCCTGCTGTGCGCAAATCTATTGTTTGTGTGTACGTAGGTGGATTACAAAGCGCGTACGGAGCGCGGTAAGAAATTGAGATTTATCAACATGGAAGGCCACATGGAGCATCTGCCGTTGGGTGTCAAAACTGCACTGATCGATGGCGCATGGAAGGAGCATTATTTCAAGACAAAAGAAGGAAGACTGCTATGGTTTCAGGTACTGTTAGGCCGTCTATTCTTGGAGCTTGGAGGATGGCTGTGTTGCTGTTGATACTTTATTTTTACCATTATACCAGGGCGGAAAATATTACCAATGCTGATTTCTAGCATCCGTATGCTGACGACTATCCATTTGGGGACGTCCTCTTGGCTGGTTCCGAAGTGGAGGTTAATCGAGACGAGAACACTCTCACCATCAGAGGTGGTAGAGATGGATCCCATCTCGTGCTCAGGAGTACGCCACAACTGTTGGACAAGTGGCGACAGGCGCTGTTAAGTCACGCTGCTTCCAGCATCGCAGACTGCTATATCCAGCCCATGGCACCGCCCATACCTCATCCAACTGCAGTAAGATGGCAGACCCTTCACCTATGCAATGTACTGTATGTAGTAATTTGTGTTTTTTATCATCGAAATCCAGCCCAAGAGTTCATTCTGATTCATGCTGTATTGTAGAATATTGCGATTGTGGAGTTGGGGAGCTGCTCTGTGCGAGCTGGACTCTTGACTGTGGAGCCTTCATTGCCTCAAGTCTTCTTTCCTGCCATAGCTACCGTTATGCCAGATGGTAAACAAACACTGCTCACCTACATCAGTGCCTATGTACCGTATGTAGGTATAATACAATACGTACGTACAACTGTACGTAGGTCGTATATTCATCGCTCAACGTATACTGCACCATTTTTGTCAGTTTATACTGTAGTTGTACCTTGGTGTAGTAGTTGCACTGGTGTTACAGGCAAAGTAGTAGTGGGCGTGGAGGCTCTGACACCGCGAGTGAGACATGCTGGTCGACTGGTGCAGCCAATCAAACCCACCCAGCCAGAAGTCAATCGATACTCAATGGACCTGGACATTGTCCAGCATCTGATCAAGAAAGCCTTTCATGATCTCCAGATTCTACCTTCTGAATACAGAGTAAGTGAGTAGAGTACCTAGTGTGAGTAGTCTATTTGGCTATGATGTACGTAGTAGTCATGCTTCGCATACATGCAGAGATGTGCCGACCAGAGAATTCCCCATCAATTTTCTTCTATAGTACAAATTATAATTCTAGGACCCACGTATTATTTATCTCGAGAACTACGCGACGTAGAGCAAAGCGGTCAAAACTTCCACGGATAACTTTAGCTCGCCTCTCCAATAAAAAAAACCGTTTGATTCTATCTGCTCTCAGTGTCGAGATCTCGCCAAATTCCTTCAGCACTGAAATCGTGTCACCTTTCGGCAGACGCTAAACCACGCAAACCACCACACCCTACGACCCTGTACGCCCGATGCGCATTTTCATCGTCTTCATCACGTATGCTTATTTCTGCCATTTTGATTTTTCGGGAGTTTGCGAGGTTTAGAATTGCCCAATGGTCCACGCCCGATTTAGCGATTTTAGTACTGAAGAAATTTGGCGAGATCTCGACACACAGAGCAGCTGGAGACAAACGGTTTTTTTTATTGGAGAGGCGAGCTAAAGTTATCCGTGGAAGTTTGACCGCTTTGCTCTACGTCGCGTAGTTCTCGAGATAAATAATACATGGGTCCTAGAATTATAATTTGTACTTTAGGTGCTCTTATCACTTCCGCAAAACTGTCCCACATCTCTGGTGGCCAGTTTGTTGAAGATGCTCATCCAACAGTTTCAAGTGAGCGGCTGTGCAGTGGTGCGACAACCCTGTCTTGTCCTCTACGCTTACGATGTGACCACTGGAGTTGTGTTAGACATTGGAGATCGCATGAATATCGTTCCAATAATCGATGGTGAGCAGAAGATTCAAGATGATGTACTGTACTGTACATTTACAGCCACTGTGGTTTGTGCGTACTGCATTGCATCTATTTATGTCATTTAAAATTTTCCAGGTTATGTGGTGCAAAATGCCATCGTCTCCTTGCCATACGGAAGCGCGCATATCGCGGACGCCTTGCGTGAAAAGCTCAGCGAACAAAACAGCGGGGTTTACGCCTTTATTTCGGCGGTGGAAAGATACATTCTGCGTTACATCAAGGAGCAGGTAAGAACTTCAGTAACACCGTTTTAACGTAGCTCTGCGTCAAAACATAAACAGCTGATGTACCTAGCATGTGCTAAAATTAGCTTGCCTTTGGGCTCCATTTTTTCCAGGCCTGTTACCTTGCTCCCAATTATGATGAAGAAGTGGACAAGCATAAGCGGGCGCCCAACGAGTTTGAGAAAACCGTGTCACTCAAACCATTCGAACCAACTCCAGAGATGCAATCGTGAGGACTTGAACAACTTGATTCGCTTTGTACCTATTGAAAATCTTCACTTTATACGTATTCAACATCTCTGTTGACTGCTTTTAGCGAGTACAAAGTGGACTCTGCAGGCTTCTCCAGTACTGAAGGTTTGACCCAGCCCAAGAGATGGGGACTGGACATCAGTGGATTGCACCGACTTCTGTTCAATGCCATTCAGGCATCACCCATGGACAGCAGAAGAACCTTGTACAGGTAGGTATGAACGTACGCAGAAAGATAGAGGGTAGGGTACTATATCGGCTTCATTACATCTTCAACATGGGGCTAAACGAGTGTAACAATTCAAGGGACTTGAGCGTTTGCTTATCGTCTTTGGTCTACGTAATACTACTGGGTGTTCCAGAAACATTTACCTCGCGGGTGGTACCTGCCTTCTTCCGGGATTGGCTGAGCGACTGGAGAACGAGTTGTCCTCATTGGTCGCTCCGTCTATTCACGTGCAGGTTCACATGTCCCCATGGCGTTATCATGCTGCTTATCTGGGAGCTCAAATGATGGCAGCCAGTGTCCAGTTCGACCAATCCCTGGTCACACCCGCCAGTATGGATAAATACATCGGGAAGCTTCTCGCGTCCAACTTTTGATCATTTCATATTTCACTGACGATTGTACAAAATAGGCGTGTGGCATCATTGATTGATGATTACTGTTTCAGTGCTTTTGCTACGAATACGAAGGTACTCTATGATTTGCAAAAGTACTGCCATAAGTACGTGCGTTGCACAGTGCAGTAATGCACGCAACATTCAATCAATCACCTGTACTTTCTTCTATTGTATTTAGCGATAGCTTAGTACAGTAGTATACACTATACTTACAATAGATAGGTTTTCGCTTGAATAAATAACTATTGTGATGCAACGCTCACTGATTGATGACTGATTTCACTGTCGTGTACATTATAATAATAATCCTCATACAGTAACGTATACGTACCTATGTAATACGGTGTATGACACTTTCATGATGAGCGACTATGACACTGCGAGAAAAGATATGTTGAACAGAAAAGAACGTAAATTCCTCATTGCATGTGCTTTTGTCTTTGTATCTGGCCTACTATTGGGATCAATCAATATTGTTTCTTCATTTCCGTCTCTTCCTGATGCAATGGTTTCACCTTGAGTTCTTTCTTGGTTGCATATCGCTTCTTTGCTTTGTTCTTGGCCATCTGTTCTCGAATTGCCACGAACCGCACATTGCGCCAAAAACTGCTCCATCCCAGCCCCGGCCCATGAACTGTATCTTCCACGCTTTCCATCAAGTTTCTACCCCACATCTCGGGCAGAAACATGAATAACATCCCGGCCGTAATGCCCAGAATGGCGAAGATCAGCATGGGAAGATAGGGCACAGCTTCGGCGCTGTAGATAATGAACGGCGTGGGCACGCTCAAAATGCCCATCACTACATTTCCGTAGGCCATGGCAGTGGAACGAAGAACGGTGGGGAAGAGCTCCTGAGCGGATAAAGGTGGGCTCTGGCAATTGCAAACTGTTGCAGCTGGGGTCGGGATCATGATACCGTACTCTATACGTGTACGCCACTATAAAAAATTTAAGAGCGGCTACGGTAAAAAATGTATGTTCCTTTGTAGGGCGAAGTAGACAGAAACAATTCTTGCATTGCCAGAGCACGCCTTAAACTCATGGTCTGCAGGGCTGGACTACTGAACATGCCAGCTATGACAACGAAGAAGATAACCCAAGTTTGATTGCCCACCAACAATGCAGCGGCCAGTGAAGCAAAACCGGACAACACCGTAAAGATGGCGCCTGGCCAAATTCTTCCGACCACATTCACAATGTAGAAAAGGAGGCCACCTGGCAATTGGGCGAGGTTCACCAGACCAAGTACCAGATACGGATTGCCCCCGATGGAACCGGAAGCGAAACTGGTGCCGATGTTGATGATTCCAGTCACGCTAAGGATGTACCAATAGGCAAACGAGTGAACCATGAGGTTGCGATGCCGAAACAGAGTCAGAAAACCGGGCGTTTCGTTTTTGGCACTGTCGTCCATTGCTTCCATACCTTTCTGATTGCCAGCTACAGAAACAAAAGCTGCAAAGTAGGTACGTACAGTACATACGACCTTTCTGTGATGTGAAATGGTCTTAGGTACGTACGTACAGGGTGGTTTTTTTCTCCTTTACGATTTTGATTGCCAATTTCAACGGGTTACTAAGCACTGATTTCGCTCAAATTTTGCCCATATATTCGCGAGCGTTTGCCATTTACTTGGTAAAAATTTCCAGTTGAAATACTGCACTGGTAGTGAGAAATACAGCAGAGAAAAGGAGATCACAATTTTTCAATTTTTTCACAATAGTTTTTGACTACTGCTACAATTCTTCCAACAAAATATCGGAAAACATGGCAAATGGCAATACTGCTGCATTTTTCGAATGGTAATCGGCTTTGGATTGCCTTTGTAGATCTTTTTCCTTATTTCCACCACCAGAAAGAATTCAGGAGTCATCAAATCTGGTGATTATGGCTCATCAGCTGATGATGCAGCACTGATGAGGCGCGAGCACCACCGATGAGAAATGAGACCAAAAAAATCTCCAAGCAATGCCACCAACACTGTCAATGTTTTTTGTCCATTTAGTGCTTAGTTTTCATCTTGCTGAAACTATTTTGCTCTTAGGAAAGAGCCTTTGGGATCCAACAAACGTCTTTCAATCATTTGGCAGTAAAAAGTGAGTAGAAAAAGCTCGAAATTGCAAGTTTGGAAGGAAGAAGATAATTCTCACTACCAGTGCAGAATTTTAACTTTAAATTTTTGCCAAGTAAATGGCAAACGCTCGCGAATATATGGACAAATTTTGAGCGAAATCGCTGCAGGGTAACCCGTTGAAATTTTCAGTCAAAATCGTAAAGGCGAAAAAAACCACCCTGTACGTACCTTCTTGCTGAACTTGTTTTACTGCGTTCGCGATCTCTTCCGGATCCACTTGCTTTCCATTAACTCTGGCGATCTTCAGCAACACCTTGGTGCATTGTTCGTACCTTCCTTTGGCTCTCAACCAGCGAGGGGATTCATCCAAATACAGCAGCAGAATCGGCAGGAAGATTGCTCCCGGAATGAGGCCGACCCAGTAGAGCCATTGCCAGGTTGGCAGCAAGTAAGCCCAGAGTGCAATCAGTGATATGGGGATGCAGAACCAAGCCGAATAGATGGTGTTCACTAGGGCACGCTGGTGCGGACCCACGAATTCCAGACTGTACACGATCGCCATGATGTACATGGCAGGTGTGGTGCAGAGATTGAGGCTGGCCGCAGCTGTGAAGGCTGGCACGTTGGGCATGAAGACGCAGATGACACCAGTGGCCGTTTGCGTGGATACCAGAGCCACGTAGGACCATTTTCGCCCAATTCTATCCGGTAGAACGAAGAACAAGAGGGTACCGAGAACGCTGATTGCGCCAGTCACGGTTAAGATGGTATCTCCCAGCTCATTCCTATCGCAAACCATGTCGAAGCTCGTCGTCAGCGTTTCTTTGCCATTCATCGCCGAATAATCGAAAGGCCTAGGCCTAACTGGACAGGCCACAGTCGGCAGGCCTGTAGGCTGCGGTAAGCTCTGATTGTTACTGCTGCTGTAGGTTTGTGACCCGTTGACATAGCGGGCCAATGCGTCCAGGTTTACCATGCGACATGGGTTAGAGGTGTTCAGTGCCAAGCTCTGGATTTGAGAGATGGTATAATTTTGCAGCGCAGTAGGCCAGGTGGTCTTATTGGGGATGTTGCAGCTGAATTTTGCAGGGAAGGTTGTGGCAACGATGTTACTGGTCGGCGGCCCACCCAGATAGGTGGAGAAGAGTAGAAGCGCAATCAGGTAACGACTGATTTGGTACCATCCGAAATGGCCCACTTTCTCCAGGATGTGGTCGAAATCATCAGCATCCACAGCTTCATCCATGATTACGATTGTAAAGCAGAGACAAAACAAAGGGCACAGGAGCGCGACAGTTTACATTACAGTAGTTGTTTGCTATGAAACTGAGTCGTGCTGTAATCAATGATAATACAGGGTGTCTCATGTAGACCTCCCTAACGACTCAGCCTTATAACTTCCGTACTACAGTAGATATCAAGCTGAAATTTTGTCCCCTAAAACCCAAGAATATACCATACTTTGTGGCAAAATTTGAGCCAGATAGGTTAACTAGGGATGAAATTACGAGCTTGCAAAGTTGCGACCACGTTTTTCAATATTTTGAAATCGGTGGTGCCAGTATTGACCTCGACAACTTCTTGAACGCTGTCATGGGCGGTAAATCGCCTGTAGTTTTGCATACTTTGTGTTCTGGACTGTGATAATGTTCAGCCATTGTTGTTCCACCATATTGCCATGTCGGATAAGCTTCTCTTGACCATGCTGAGCAGAAGATTCTAATCTCAAAACCATGCTCAGTGCGGAAAATGATAAAAAAGGGTCCAAAATTTCTACGCAGCTGTAATTGCGTTCGCTGTGGGACTATCCGGCTCAAATTTTGCTACAAAGTATGGTATATTCTTGGGTTTCTGGGGACAAAATTTCAGCTTGATATCTACTGTTGTACGGAAGTTATACGGCTCGATCGTTAGGGAGGTCTACGTGAGACACCCTGTAGTTACCGCGCGCCCTATGCATGTTTGATTGAAGGCACACATATCGATAAGAAGCTCGATAAGCTACAAATAGGTAGGCTATCTGTAAAAACAAAACCTTTTGACTACTTTGTTTGCGAAAGTGCCGGTCGCATGTACCGTACATACCTACGCACGCATGTAATGTAAAATACGTACACATGAAATTTACCTCTTCATCAACGAAGGGCTATTGTTGAAAGTGCATGTAGTACGTGGTTACAATATGTACGTACACACGCATGCAATGTACGGTATTAAGGTCCATACGTTGCAACAATATCAATAAATACTCACACCGCAATCACAAAGTCACCAGTCTTCAATATTTTCACTAATTCTTCGCGCAGGGGCATTTCACAGTACAGGGGCACGTTAATCCTGAGCTCGGAGGCACCCATCAGTTTCTTGGGCAGTTGAACATCCAATGTCCTCAACTGAGGCAGTTGCTGCAAAACCTGATTGGGCAGCTTTCCGCCCAGCTTCAAACTCTTGTAGCCCGTCTTCCTCCTTCCCGACACCTTAACCACCAGCTTCAACTCGTAGTAGAGTTGGAGCTCAGTGATCTCCTCTTCTTCCTCATACAGCAGCGCTTCATTCTGTGCAGCGATGTTGCCATCCACACCACTGCTACTACCAGTTAATTCTTCAGTCGCTGCGTGTCCCACATTCGCCGTCAGTTGTACAGCTGCAGATAAAGGTTCAGGGTGTTCCAAGACGCAGAAATGTTTCAGCTCGCGATGATGCCTCAACTCCTCCGACGTACGACACCATGCAGTGCAGTGCGTACAGAAGAGTACCACGTCCAGGAAGCCATGTCTGATACGCCAATGGGTGCGCAGCGCTTGTTTTGTGGTGAAGGATCGAGATGGTGTTGTTGATGAGGAGGAGGAGGTGTCGGGGTCAGGAGAACAGAGCTGGAAATGACAGGAGTAGATGGTAGGGGATGGGTGACAGCTGGATAGATGACGTGAAATCTGAAAACAGAGGAGGCTAAGTAAAATATCTACTACTAACGGGGATATTTTCGGATCGTCTTTTTCTCGGATAGAAGGCTTTTTTAACGAAGAATAGCTGGACACAACATCTGGTTGAAGTACTGTATTGAAGGGAAATTTTCGGACACGATTTTTTGTCCGAATTCTCCGCAAAGAAAAAAGCACACCACTTTACCTGCGTTTGCTGCCCGAAAACTTTGGAGCAAGTTGAACATTTGAAGCGTCCTAGTTTTTCGTGCACATTCGATTGGTGCACATCCAGTTCCTTCTGGAGAGAGAAAGCGCGCCAGCACAAATCACAGAGAAAAGGACGGAGACCCTATAAGGAAGAAAAAAGGGAGCTCTTCGCACAGCAACACAATCGAATACATACATACAATACATACATACATACATACATACATACATACATACATACATACATACATACATACATACATACATACATACGTACATACGTACATACATACATACATACATACATACATACATACATACATACATACATACATACATACATACATACATACATACATACATACATACATACATACCTTGTGATACTCCAAGTGGCTTTTCCAGGCAGCCAGGGACTCAAAGATGACGGCCTTGCCTTCCTTGTTCCGTTTCTTTTGCGCTTCCGCACAGACGCAGCAACTCAGTTCCACGGCGTGCGCGCTGGCCTGATGCCGCTTCAGCTCCCAGCGCGAGGGAAAGGACTGCGTCTTGCGCTCCGGGCACTTGACACAGACGAACAGAGGAGCGTTGCTCACCAGCTGACGCGTGGCGGAGTTGGAAGCAGTCGAGGCGACGGCCCGATGTCTGGTCGCCAGGTGACGCTGCAAAGGAACGAAGGAATTTAGCCTACATATTTCACTTTTGCTTTTTTTCAAATGTGTTTCATTTGTGCGAAGGAGCAGCTCAAATTAAGAAAGTCGTACATTCAAAAGTACTATTTCACGCAAACGACTTTGACACACCCGCAACCTACAAGTCGTCCTGCGTAGCTTTCAAGTACTTCTGCAAAATAGAAGTACAAGAAGCACGAACAGAAATCCGCATTTGTAAATCTATATATTACGCAACACGACTTGAGTTCCATAGCGAACTCTTAGTGGCTAGTCTATAGTTAGCTAATCGAGTATAAGCCTTTACCCTTTAGCATGCATGCATGCAGTGCACTATGCGCTGCAATAGGGTAGTGATCAAAGATCATTCGCCCCAGTGACAGGAAGCGGCAAAGAGGGTAAACAGAGCACACGCGCTAAAGTACAGGGTGTCTCATAATAAACCGAACACTTTTCCGCGCATATAACTCTGGAACCACACGTTAGATTTTCATGCGGTTTTTTGTGTTTAGTAGCCAAGGCTTCAACTTAGATGTGTGCAAAATTTTAGCTTCATAGGCCTAGTGAAAGCTGCTCAAACACAT
>JASAMW010005555.1:0-36825 GCA_030247985.1 Epsilonema sp. ZAB3_2 | reverse complement strand
TGTAGTACGCACGGCGTTTGTTCATACGTAGGGCTTGTGATAGTATACCTTACCGATGCAGTGACGGGCGTGGGGTTGATGCGGGTGGTGGTGGCGGCTCTGGTTTGGGCGATGCGGGTGGTCGTGGGCCGTTTGCGTGGGCGGATGGTGGAGGTGGTTGGGGTTTCCTGGAAAAATTTGGTTGGTTACGGTCGGTACGGTAGTTATTTGTACGCCAAGCACCTACAGTATGTAATAGGCATAGGTATGGCTTGCGATTGAATACGGATATCGTACCGAGGGAGCGACGGCGATGATCTGGATGGTGTTGGTGATGGTGGTCCGTTTAGGGGGGTTGTTGGTGGAGGGAGCTCGATTGTCCTGTAAAAATGGTCGAATAAGGTAGGTCCTGGGTGGCAGAAAAGTAAGTGGAGTATAATTAGCACTATGCCACAGTACAAAGCAAAGGGACACGGTGCCGTATAACCACGCAACTACGTAGAATGCGGCCTACATACAAACCCGTGTATACTATGTGTACTATTAGTAGGTATTAGAGATAAACACGATAATTCAAAGCATAAATTACCGTATGCTTCTGTCCGCAGCAACAATGTTCGGTTCCGTACCCTGACGGACAGGGGCCGATTGCGGGACCGCCGCCGACGGACTTGACGTGTGCGTCACAGTCAACGATAAGTAGCACCTGCTTCATACACCGAACGCTGGCTAGGGATGGGTTGCGACGAAGGTCCACGAGACGGAGGCCGGGACTTCGTCCAACGAGTCTGCTAACATTCAGGAAGGAAATTTAGGACAGGGTGTTTCAAAAATAATCGAAATAAAGATTGAAAATAGGTACATACGTTTGTATATACGTAGATATATTTCACACATACATACATATATACGCGCTTACATACATACATAAAATTTTTGAGAAATATAATATTATGGTGGGTTATTTTAGAAACACCCGGCAGTAGTTGGAGCGAAGATTGATCGTATAGACTTTCGCGTTAGATGAGAGATAAGGTTCGATCTTCGATTGACTAGCTAAGAAACGAGAAGCGCAGTTCAAGATCTTGTATTTGGTTTGAAAACCGCAAAGAAAGGCGGTGTGAAAGAGCGACAATAACAATAAAGCGATAACGTTGCTCAGAGCACGGCGAGACGCCATTTTGATTTTCTTTGAAGCCGCTCACTAATCAATAGCAAATGAGAGAAAATGAAGCGCGTCTAAGTGCATATGAACGTGTTGGGGTGATTATTATTTCTAATGCAAATTCATTTACCCGACAGTTGTCGAAATAAAATGACAATAAATTATTTCACCTCATGCAAATTCATTCACCAAAACAAAGAGGGAATATCAAAATTCCATACATTCCTCTTGATGATGATTATCACTCTTTTGACTTTCTCCTTCTTCTGCGAAGGATGGAAAATGTGGACGATCTTCCACCCAATTGTCGATGAAAATGTCCTCTACTTTCTTAGCTATGATAGCGAATATTAGCAAGCGGGTGGACAGAGCGTCACGCAATTGACAATCAGTCATCTCGCCGTTGCGTTGCAGATAAAGTTCGCAAGCATAAAACAAATGCCCGCACATTTCCGTTCTAAGCTTTTTGGAACGGGCTTTCAAAGTGGTTTTTTTATACTGAGACAAGGCGGAGTAGGCTGGTTCGACGTAGTCCTTCAGGAATGGAGCAAGGGGACCAGTGTAATTTTTCTCCTTCATCATGATCACGGCCAGACATATAAAAGCGTTGATTCGATAGGCCTTATGTTTTCTACGTTGAACTAGAATTTTTGCCATGTTATTCAGAAATAATTTTGAGTTGCTTTGTAAGTTTAGCTTTTTGAGACTGAACTGAAGGTACTTGGGACGCGCCTTTTAAAACCGAATGTGTCAAAAGACAAAAATTGGCAAGAGTTGAGTATACGGTATCATAAATACAGTAAATTTATATTACTCAGTCGAAAATTGGGAAAAATTGGTTTAGAACTATGTGTATAGAATACGATAGGACTAAACCAGGACCTAGATAAGTTGGTGAATAAAACATACGCAGAGTATGTCTCTCTATATAATAGTACCATACTTACTATAGTTTTTTGTTATTTTTGCTTGGGTTACTGTAATGGACGAGGCGAAAGCCAGTAAATCAACACCGACAAAATTTAATTTTGTCAGACCTGCTCGTGACAGACAGAACACGTGACAGTGACAGAATCGTGACAGACCTGCTGCTCAGAACGTTTTTTAATCAATCATTACAAAAGAAACGGTTAAGCGGGTGCTCTGGTGGAAAACCGTTGTTAAAGATAAAGCTACGGCCTTCACAAAAATTGATATTGTAAAATTCACCATCGGCAAAACATAGCCGGTTGGTTTAGAACTCTGTGCGCGGATTACTGTAGGAATAAACCAGAACCTACGTTGGTGAACAAACATACAAACGAGGTAAGAAAACCGTTATATAATACTACTGTAGTTGTTTGTTAGTTTTGTTTGGGTTACTGTATAATTAACAGGGCGAATAGGCTTTAACAAAGTTCTCGAAGTAAAGGAGTCAGTAATGAGTTATAGAGCAGCTTTAAAACGGTCGAATAACGACGACCAAAAACGTGAGAGAAAAACTAGAAATTTCGCTTTGAACAAAAATTACGGAAAGAGGGAAGATAAAAGAAAGGTGTATTACGTATTATCAGAAGGTTCCAATCTTCTAGTATCAAAAAACAAAAATTTTTTTAGTCAACCTAGTATCGACATACGGGTTTTTCAACAAGCCTACAAACTACAACAGCAAGGAGGAAGCGCCGAACGGTCGTCTGCAAGAGGTCAGGAATTGTGCCCGACGATTAGGGGCGTGCGTTTGGCCTACCGGGACGCGAAACAATTAGCCCTACTCTTGATTAAACTGTTACCCGATAACTGCAATCACTATCCCAGGGGACGAAGTTACGTGGAAGCGGATAGCTTCAGGTACCCCTTTGATTCTAAGATTGTTGTTGCTTCAGAATATTTGGCTGGAAAGAAGAAAGAAGAGAAAAAGGAAGGGTCGAGCAGCGACTGTGGAGAAAAATCCGAGGAAGGAGACGAGGATCGAAGGGAAGAAGGGGAACTAAGCGAGGAAAGCGATGAGTAAAGCCGGGCCGAAGTGCGAAGAGTCTGATAGCGAAGAAGATGCAGAATACGTTCTCAAGAAAGTTCTCAAAAAGAACCCAAAGAAAAAAAGAAGGTTGGATGAAGGAAAAAGGGTTACAAACAATTACAACTACTACTACCATTATGGCGCCACCCCGGAGAGTACGCAGCCCATCCACAACGACAACCAGATCGAACAAAAACCCGCTGAATGGACGTGGGAGGGGGGAGGACAAATAGGAATCCAGGACGTGGAGGTGCACGACGTGAACGTGGAAGATATCTTCGGGGTGTTGGGCCTGGGCGAGGAAAATAATCAACAACAACAACAACAGCAAGAACAGCAGCAACAGCAGCAGCAGCTGGTAACACCGCCCCCAGCGCTATCGCCTCAGGTGACCCAGCAGGAGATGTGGCAAATCCAGGAGAAGAAAAACGGTACGTACGTATACTACATAGAATAAACTAAGCTTATTTTGTAGTACGTGTCTCCTATGTAATATACATACATAAATTGAGATATACGTGTGTACGTACATACATAAAGTTTGTGTTTTACAACGTGTCCAAACCGGAATTATGGTGCATGCTTGTTTTAGCGGGTGCACAATGGAAACAGACGCAACAACAACCGAGGAGACCGCCCCCAGCGCCGGTGCCCTCGACCAGCAATGGGTACGAAATTTGCAAATTATTTTCTCAAGAATTAGAAACTGCGAGAAATAAACTGCGTGCCTTAGTCTTACATTGCGAAACGAGCCCCGCTATGTACGAACATACGAATGTTCTTTTGCTTTACCTTACTAGATATGACGTGCGTACAGTAGCCGATGCTTTGTTGGTATCCGTATGTTGGTGGTGCGGGAAAAAAGTGGGAGGTAGTAGGAGGTTGACACACAGTTCGTGTCGTGTAAGAAAGGATTATTTTTTTCAGACAAGCAGTGAAAGGAGGAGGGGCCGCAAATGGGCAGGGATGGCACTACCCGTCAGAACAGGAACATCGCGGGCGGGGTGCCCCCGTCGGTGTGCATCAGCCGGCTAGGAGTTCGTGCGCCCCACCAACGGCACGGGGGAACGCGGGGAGAAAACCCGGAGCCGGGTGTCTTGTGAGAACACAATTGTAGACGAGAAAGAGGAAGACGAGTAGTGAAGCCAATAGGGATACAAATGATACAATCTGGTTCAGGTTTAGTGCCGAATTTGTCTAGGTGTTAAACAAACCCAAAGGTTGTATTAAAACATGCGTTGACACGACGAGAATCACAAACAAATACAGTTTGCAAAAGGAGAGTTTCCGTAGAGTACGTATGTATATCCAAAAATAGGCGTCAAAAATGTACGACACGCCTAATCATAAGACACCTTTTCTACGAAGAAAGATGAGAAATAGTAGAATCAATAATAAAATGAAAAGTAATACGGTAAGTATTGTATTGTCTATGCCGGGTGACGGGCGATAAAAGACGCAGGGCGTTTGCGGTGGTTCATTGGTTGTACCATTGTTGTACGGGTTAGGGTAGGAAATTTTTGGATCATTTTCGATTGATTGATTTATCTTCCAACCTCCGCAGCCGAGGGATAGGCACCAGAGCGATTGGTCATCGCGATATAAATAACCAGTATCGATTGGTGGCGGTGCACATGAGATAGCGCTACAGTAAGCTACAGTATCTTCGTATCGATGGTGGGGTAAACCGATACAGTAGGAACAAAAAGAGATTATTAAAGGAAGGTAGAGCTTGGGTGAATACATTGTAAATGGAATGAGAGACGAAGACCGGCGGTTGATATAAAATCGAGTTGGTTTACATTTAAAGCGATAGAAGGGGCCAAAGTTGAATAATAGTCGGATACTACAAAAAATGCTGGCTGTAAATAAACTGCAACAGCATTACGAACTAACAGGTATCTCGTTGGGGACCGGCGCGTTTGGAAAAGTGGTCACGGCTGTGAAAAAAACCACAAGGCAAGCCGTGGCGGTCAAAGAGGTCTTCCAATCATTTTGGAAGAAGATTGGGGTCGAAAATAAAACTGGACTTCCTAAGGAAATCGAATGGCATGGACGAGTCAGTCACCTGCCGCATGTGGTACAAATGGTAGACTACTATATCGACGATGATACGTACATCCTTGTTTTGGGAAGAGGCTTGGGTGGGTGTGCGGAGGGGATGGATGGGTTCCTTGCAAGAAGAGGAGGCTGGCTGCCGGAGAACGAGGCGAAGATATATATCAGGCAAATGGTTTGGGCCACCGGGGAGTGCCTGAGAATGGGAGTATTGAATTGCGATATGAAAGTAAGTAATCTAGGAAAATTATTTTGGGTTATGTATAAGTAAGTGTTATATCTCCATACGTAGACACATCCTTACGTACAGTACATACTATAAGTACATACTATAGTACTATAAAATTGATTTATTTACAGCTGAGCAATGTGTTGGTTGAACCGTCGATAAATAGGTGTTACCTGGCGGATTTTGGGTTGGCGCTTAATGTTAAGGACCAGCCTTTTCAGACTTTGGATTACGTCCATCCGTAAGATGAGAGACATAAAGACGTGGGTGGCCATTGAGGTGTACTATACAGTGCGGGAATTACGTATGTATCTATATTTAGTTATAAAACGCCGCCGGAACTGGCTGAAATGGGGCGAGCGTTGGCAGAACCAACGGCGATGTGGCTGATGGGATTTATGATTTACGAGTTGTTGGCGGGATCCTGCAGACCGTTCGCATCGGAGGAGGATGGAAAAAGAGGGGTGTTGATATGGGAAAAAAAGAAGATCGCCAAATTGGCTCCTGGGTCGGGTGCAACGCCAACCTGGATTAGCAACCACGGCAGATTGTCGCCGGGGGCTAAATACGCCTTGGCCCGTATTTTTGATGTACATGAAATTAGTCGGTGGTTATTCACCGATTTACTTTCTAGCGCTTATTTAAAAAATATGTGAATTTGCGTGTATTATGTCTAATAGGTAGTACGTATGTACTATGTATTATGTGACAATGGTTTTGTTACTATAGGCAAAAATAAATAAATGTAGAATATATGATGATAATGAAGGTGAGATATAATGACACTTAGGGTTGTCGCGCGGGGGCACTGGCGAGTGAGCGGAAAAGTAAGTAGTGTATTACTACTCGTGCTGTTTTTCCGGCCAACTGCATCCTCAACATCAGCACCCATCCACATGAGACAAGCCAAGATATGATAGCAGGTGCTTGTAGCTGAACAAGAGCATTTCTGTTTCGGGAAGATTGTCGTGCTGTAATGATCTCCACCGGATCCGGTCACCAAGAAGCACTTCGCATCCTCCACATATCTGACTCTCTTGGCTTCCAACGCCGACTTTGCCATCGCTATTTGAGTAGCCCGAGTTTTCAACTTGCGCGGGCGAGATCGAGATGCGGCTGGAACCTGAGCAGGCTGGCTGGGCACGCTTCTCTGCTGCAGCTTCCCAAGGCAGAATTCCACTATATCACAAGGCTCGTGCACCTGTTCCATAACCGGCATGAGATGTGGACCTCTCAGCTGACTCTCATACGCATACTTGACGCGGTAACATCCCAGCTGATGAAACGCTCTTGTAATCTCGCGATGGTAGTAATGACACAGAGTGTAGAGCGATAACAGGATGGAATCGATAGGGACTTCCTTGTGTTCGTGAAGCTTCTTCAGCACTGCGTTCATACTCTCCGATGGATTATTCGTTATGCCGCCTTCCGGAGGGAACACACCAGCGCGTTTCAGTACCCAAGCGCACGCATGCTTCTTCATCGGTTTCAGAAGATTCTGCTCGAAGTATTGGCGTACATCTTCATGCTCCTTGAGAACTCCAGTTCTCACTGCAACATGGCAGGAGTTGTTGAACGATTCTTCCGACGTCTCCTTCAGTAGCAACTCCATCAGTTCCTGCACTGCCGCAAACTCGCCGGATTCCAGCGATGTCCTCTTATGCAACCATCGCTGCAGGTCCCTCTTCATGTGATTCCAACAGTATAGCTGAGTGAGATTCGGCCACAGTCCTCCAGCTTTGTGAAACTGGAACTCTCTGTCAGTGACGAGTACCACCCTGTGAGAACTGAGCATAGGACATCGTTTCAACAGGGCGCGCTTAAACATATCTTCATGATCTCCATGATACCGCCGATTGTGGAGCATGAAAGCCACTGGAATGATCGGATCTCCTTCCAGTAGGTTGTGGCGGAAGGTGACAGCAGAGAGAAAGAAGTCGCCCATTTGAAACACCGTATCGTAATGCATGAACACGGGCTGTCTGGCCTGGTTGCGAAGTGACTTTTCCAATTCCTTCACCAGTGGTACTGACACCATCTTGACGACAGTGTTAGGGTGAGTCTGTACGGAGTCCACAAACTCGACACCGCCATGCTTCAGATGCGCAGCCGTTTCATGGACGTTGTATAACGCATCTTGCGTGAGCCTTCCCTTGCACTGCTCAGCATATTTGACGTTTTCAACCTGCTTCAGATCACGCGGCGTCGTCGTTGCTGTACTTGGCCCCATCTGACCCTGATCCACCATGCGGTGGTATATCGACGAGGAGCTGTTTTCAGCTTTTTTGCTTTCGTCAGCAATCTGCTTTCGGACGATCGGTTGACTGCGGATGAAAGGCCGATTGCTTCTCTTCATATTCCGATGCTTGAATGCTACTGGAATCTCATCATCCCCATGATAATGCACCACTATGTACCGGCAGTCGGGCTTCCAGTACTCGTCTTTGATAAATTCTCTAGATCCGGCGTGAGCAGGCAGGTGGGGCAAATCGATCCAGTGGTAATTCTTACGGATCCCTCTGGCCAGTGTCTTCGTGGATCTGAATATGAATCGGAGCTGATCACATCGATACGTCATCATTTTTTCCTTGTACAGCAAAGGATCCTCGCCCAAGTCGTACACATAGATCTAAACAAGACGGATACTTGACATCCGATGCTCATCGTGTATTGCGATTGCCCAAGGCCAACGGGGTGATAACACTGTTATGTGCGTACATACCGACCTAATGTAGTAAGTACGGTATGCATACATGACGTAGACACAAACCGTACACAATGAAAGTGTTGCCGGACAGCGAAGTCATGCATTGCTCGATCTTGAGGAAGAAGAAGAGCCCACGGAGTACGTACACGTATGTAGGTGAAAATAAGGTACAACTGCACCCCAGGCCAGGGAAGAATGACATCAAGAATGCTGTTACATTCCAGGCGAATGCAGAAAATAGCATTCATGCATGACTGGAAATGACATGCACACTCATTACACTATGTAGGTAGGTAGGTACTGTACGTACGTGTGCATATGATGTATATACAGGGTGTCTCACGTAGACCTACCTAACGATCCAGCCTTATAACTTCCGTATTACAGTAGATATCAAGCTGAAATTTTATCCCCAGAAAGCCAAGAATATACCATTTGTTGTGGCAAAATTTTATCCAGATAGGTCAACTAGGGATGAAATTACGTGCTTTGAAATGTTGGACCCTGTTTTTCGCATTTTCCGCACTGAGCGTCGTTTTGGGACTGCAATCTTCTGCTGAGCATGGTCAAGCAGCTCATCCAACGTGGTAATATTGCGGAACGACAATGACTTGACGTTAGCACAGTCCAAAACACAACGAATTTAAAACTACAGGCGATTTACAGCCCATAACAGCCTTCAAAGAGCTGTCGAGGTCAATACCGGCACCACTGATTTCAAAATGTTGAAAAACGTGGTCTCAACTTTGCAAGCCTGTAATTTCATCCCTAGTTGACCTATCTGGCTCAAATTTTGCCACAAGAAATGGTATATTCTTGGGTTTCCGGGGACAAAATTTCAGCTTGATATCTACTGTATTACGGAAGTTATAAGGCTGTATCATTAGGTAGGTCTACGTGAGACACCCTGTAGATGGTTGTGCAGGATGTGACGACAATAAATGTCATGTATACGTATACGCAGGTAGGAACCGCAGAGACCATGATGCGCGCGCACAAGCCTAAACACAAAAGGTCTGGCATGGCTTCGCTGTCCGCGATGAAAGGCATTGGAAAAGTTTGCTGTATGAAAAGTTTGGAAAGTTTGCTTTTGGTCGTACAAAAGTCCCAAGTACATAAAATACATCTGTACCTGTGTGTTTGTATACGTATGTACATACGTACGTTCTACTAAATTTGTCTACTAGTATGTAAAGCCAGCGGAGCGAAATGTAAATTATTATGATGGTATTGGCCTACCCTAAGTACATACCATGTGCTTGTAGATGCGTCGTCCACTTTTGTAATCATATACACGTAAAACAGGTAGTGCCACAGCACAGTTTCGGTTATGCGGCGATTAGCGTTTGTACCTGGCCAGCTCGTGGATGTCCCTCCACAGGTTTCCTGCTGATCTTGTCAACATCTGGATTGTTTAACAAGCGCTCGACATATTGCGAAGTGAGTGAATCGTGTGGACTAGTACTAACGTAGACCTGGACGGAAACGTCATCGTTTGACGGAGCTGTGCCAGCGCCATCCTTACGCTCCTTGTCACTCAACTCCTCTTCTCCCTGGCGAACACCTAAAACGAAGTGGGCCATAATGTGTGTACGTAGTACATGACAGTGCAGTGCACCTACCTATACAGTATGTATAGCACATATGTACTGTAGGTACAATACAGCACAAGTCATACGGATGATTTCCACGCACTCCCTGAGCTCAGAAGCTCAGAAAATACTAATTTTGCGTACTTTTCGTATGGTCCATTGTCCACCCTCAGATTTCATTAGATTCGAGAAGAAAGAGAGGGCTGCGGAGATAACGTAGACGCGACAACTTGCAACCCTTGGAATTGGAACGATGCACCAGTGAACAGAAAGCTGGGTTTTGCTACATAAAGTGCTCCCTTTTCCTTACTGCTAAATTATGAAATTCTACGAGCTAGTTGTGGCAGAAGATGCTTCGACTGAGTAAAAGTAGCTGAGATCGTCAGAGTTTCATTCAACCTTACCGCCGTCGACTTCGGCGTTGCGGCGGGTCGGCGTTTCGGTGTGCAAATTTGTATATATGGTGCATAAACACATAACCCATGACATTTCGAAGCTAATCACATTCACTAAACAGCTATCGTAAGTATAGTTATATGTGGCCGATTCTATGCAGTAAGTATACACCCGTCATAACTGTCAATTGTTCACACGAACATTGGTAATAAGCACCTAATTAGCTACTGTTTGTGGTGAAAAATAATGCATTGATTGCAGCCTTTGATCACACAGTACACAATGCATAGCCTTTTTATTTTTCTAAACCACGCAATATAGCTTGGTTTGCCTTTTGTAAAGTTTGCGTTTTAGTAGTCCTTGGTTTGCTAGTTTGCTAGTTTGGAAAGTTTGCTAATTAGTATGCCCCCATAAAAACAAAACGACTTTGTTAGAAGTTGGAGAAGAACGAAAAGCGGTCGGTCAAGCCAGCCAACCACAAGCAACGCATGCATCCACATCTGTTCCCGAAGGAATCTACAGTAGGCTCTGCCTCTATTTCTCCTCATGTCCTTACTTGACGATCCCACAGTAAACGTACCACAGTCCACGCGCCTTGTGGCGGAGGAAGAAAATAACCCGACGACGGGAAATAACCCGGATAATAACCCATCGCCAATTGGGCATGTTCTGCAAAGAAGAAGCACATCTGAAAGGTCGAATCCATTCTCCCCTGCTTCGCCTCCCATTTCTCCGATTCGGTCGAGGCTGGTGTTGCACGAAAACGACGTAAATGATCCGTCAGGTGGGGCGAATGGTGCGACGCCTGGCGGGGCGGAGGAGAATCAGTTATTTGAAGGAGGAGACTATGCGCACCATTGCCATCCGCAGATTTTTCCGCCCAGGGATAGAAATGCGGAAAGAACGCTGGTGGCTGTGTCCGTGCTGACGTTTGTGTTCATTTTGGGCGAGTTTACAGGTATGGAAAATAAAAGTTTGTTCCTGGTTGGACTGTTATTTACAGGGTCGGTGGGCTGTGAATTGTTTTTCGCGTGGATTAGCTTTGTTTCTGCGAAATCCACGGACTTTCATGGACAACGCAATGTACAGAGTGTCCCATTATAATCCGGGGGTTTCCGCGCTTATAACTCTCGAGTTAAAGCTCAGATTTCAATGCGGTTTTTTCTGTTGTGTAGCCAAGGCTTCAACTTAGACACATGCAAAATTTCATCTGCATAGCTTAATTGGTTAATGTTTTATTGACCCTCAAATTGTTGGTTCCTTTTTCGCAGTTTCCCCTTCAGTATAATAGCGGTTTTGAGTTGAAATAGCTTCAATTTGAATTTACACGTCCAGACTTTCAACCTGGCGTCCACACATCAAGTTCTCTGGCAACTTTGACTGCTCTAAGTCACTTAGAACAAAATTAGCAAGGTTGATAGCAAACTATGCCAAAAATATGCCGAATTTTGTATATTCAGGGAAAAAGTCCATAGAAAAGGGGCTAAAGAAGGTAGCTGTTTTGAACCGGTTCATAAAATCTTGAAATTTTGCCTGCATCTAAGTTGAAGCCTTGGCTACATGATGCAAAAAAACCGCATTGAAATCTGAGCTTTGGATCGAGAGTTATTTCCGCCTAAAGCCCCGGAGTATATTATGGGACACCCTGTACATACAACGCAAAGGCGTATTCTTTTCAATGTGAATGGGGTACTTTACTGTGGGTAAAAGCGGATATGCCAAGCTAAAATAGCTCAACTAAACCAAAGCAGCTGATTGGTTATTTTTCTGAATTGGACTGTGTACAGTTTGTACTGCACTACACTGCACTCAGCTGTTTTGGTAGGTGAGGTGTCCAGAATTTCTCACTGTCCTTTTCTACCCCCACAGTACCCTATGTAGGTTGTTTTAGGTGGCTACATATCCAACAGTTTGGCCATCATGACAGATGCTGCGCATATGCTGAGTGATCTCGCCAGTTTCCTCATATCTTTGTTTGCAATATGGCTGGCCAGACAGCCAGCCACCAAACGCATGTCCTTCGGATTTTATCGAGCTGGTAAGAGATGCTATTTGGTAATTTATGGTCTACTGTAAACGGGAATATTTTCAAACGTTTTGGATAAAAATTCTATCTGAAAATTTCTCTGACCGAAGAGTTTTCTTGTGATAATGCATTTTCCCTCTCCGAAATGTTTGCCGAAAAGCCGTTCTTCTGTCCGGAAAAGTCCGAAAATATCCCCGTTTACAGTATCCAGCGAGAGTTGTCATGGACCTTTGCTGTGAAATGAAGAATATACTAAATGCATTGACAGATTTGTTCTCCGCGTTTCACATAACCAACGACGCATTCACATAGGAGATGTGCGCCGTGCGTACGCTCAGCGTGTCCGTGGCTCGGCGCAATGCAAAGGCATGGACAACCGTGGCCACGCTCGGCGCTCGGCATACGCCGGGCGTATTTACCTACGATGTGAACAGGCCATAACGCCTATTCTGCGGAAGTAGGTACTGTGGGGTAAACCCGGACACCTAAGCTTTTCTGAACTTGCCACTTCAGCAAATGAGGAACACGGTAGCTCCTTTTGAAAGAGGTGAGTTCGAGGAATCGATTGGTAGAATACTTGTCTCAATCGGTCGTGTGGTTGCTGAGATATACTAGGTGTCCGGGTTTACCCCCGTGTCCGGGATTACCCCACAGTACCCTACTTGCATGTAAATTACGCAGAAAGGGCATAAAGACATCGTGTCGATTTATTGTTTGTGTTACAGAAATCCTGGGCGCAGTGTGCAGTATCCTGCTGATCTGGGTTCTCACCGGTATTTTGGTCTACCTCGCCGTATGGAGAGTCACGCATTTAGACCAAGTGCACTTGGAAAGCACGGCAATGCTAATAACAGCGGGAGTGGGAGTCTTATTCAATGTCGTGTAAGCTTCCTTTCAAAGGAATCGAACCCCGTTCACGGTGCAACTGCCCTAAAGAAGAACCACTGAGCCATCTTCTCAGCCATTTCTGGCTTTGAGGTCGTCTCAGTCATTTATGGCTTTGAGGTCGAGTGGTAAAATGGCAGTGAAACATCAAAGTCATGAGTGTGCCTGACTGTCGCAGGAATCGAACCCCGTTCACGGTGCAACTGCACCGGCAACCACTGCGCCATCTGCTCAGCTCACCCACCCGCCATCTTGTTTCCTTAATTGTGCTTTTTTGCAGGATGGGCTCCATTCTTTATTGTGGAGGACAGAGTCATTCGCACGGCCTCAGCAGAAGCCATTCTCACGCACATTCTTCGGAGCCTACTTTCAACGAAAATGAGTATTTCGACAATCCCAACTTCCCGAACGCGAATGCTGGAAATCGTGCAATAAACACTACGACAGAAAATAACTATTCCAATGCAAGACAACCGTTTATGGTGGGTCAGCCCTATCGAGAGCCGAGGCGTAGGGCTTTCTCGCTGACTGCATACCCCAACGAAGATTTGAACTGGGCCGTGAACAAGCAGAGAAATATCAACGTGCGCGCAGCCTTTGTACACGTACTGGGAGATTTGGTTCAAAGCTTGGGAGTTCTGATCGCAGCGATTGTGATAAAGTTTACGGTAAGACGGCAATTTCAGCTTGTTGTGTTGTTTATGGTGCCTTTAAGAAAGGTTTTCTGTAGCGGTTGCATAGTACGTGGAAGGGGAGTACTTTTTGTAAATCGAGATAATATGCCTATCGGATTCCCCATCAAAAACTGCATATGTAGATGAAGTTTTAGGAAAAAATTTGTTCAGGCATCATCGAGATATTCATGGGTAAAGGTGGGCAGGTCGCATTTTTGCCGTTTTTCAACGTTTTTAGCCATATTTCAGCAACCGCAGGGCTTAGAGGGCTACAATTTGGCGTGCGAAAAGATCCTATAGGGACCCAAGTCTGGACCAATTTTGAGCCCAATCGGCCACCTGTTTGGCGAGATATAGCGTCACAAAATGCATTTCTGTATATTTTGCAGCTGTTGCAAATTTAGTTTTTTGAATACCACGGCGCGAATATATGCCCTGCACGGGGTAAAATTTTGACAGCAAGTAGAGAAGGGTTAGGCCTAAAAACTTTAGTACTACCGCAAAAAATCTCTATAATTGGAATTGGGACTACAGTCCTCTCAAATAGTGAAAAATACAGCAAAAATTTTCCCGCCTTTTTATTTTTCAAGATAAATGAGCAATACCACTGAAATTTTTTCCTCATAAGTAGCCTATCGTATGTAGAATTTGATGTAGATTTCAAAAATAAAATTGTTTCTCCCAAAAAATTTAACCCCTAGCATATAATTTTGCAAAAGTAGTATATTTTTGTGAATTTAGGGTAAGGGTTAAATTTTTTGGGAAAAACAATTTTATTTTTGAAATCCACATCAAATTCTACATAAGATAGGCTACTTACGATGAAAAAGTTTCAGTGGTATTGCTCATTTATCTTGAAAAATAAAAAAGGTGGGAAAATTTTTGCTGTATTTTTCACTATTCGAGAGGACTGTAGTCCCAATTCCAATTATAGAGATTTTTGCGGTAGTACTAAAGTTTTTAGGCCTAACCCTTCTCTACTTGCTGTCAAAATTTTACCCCGTGCAGGGCATGTATTCGCGCCGTGGTATTCAAAAAACTAAATTTGCAACAGGTGCAAAATATACAGAAATGCACTTTGTGACGCTATATCTCGCCATACAGGTGGACGATTGGGCTCAAAATTGGTCCAGACTTGGGTCCCTAGGGGATGTATGTGTGTACCAAATTGTAGCCCTCTAAGCCCTTCGGTTACTGAAATATGGCTAAAAACGTTGAAAAACGGCAAAAATGCGACCTGCCCACCTTTACCCATGAATATCTCGATGATGCCTGAACAAATTTTTTCCTAAAACTTCATCAACATGTGCAGTTTTTGATGGGGAATCCGATAGGCATATTATCTCGATTCACAAAAAGTACCCCCCCTTCCGCCTATACTACAGGCTACTCTTAATCCTTACAGAAAACGTCTCTTAATACAGCGTGAGTTGCTTTGAATTGAATGCGCCTTTACCCGTGCCTGCGAAAAATGGAAATTTATTCACGGAATTTTTTGACGTTTTCTGTATTTATTACTGTTGTGCGGGAGTATGTAAACTACGCAGCACGAGGAAAACCCAAGGATAATTCGCGCATTTATGTTATTACCCGAAAAAAAGGGCGACGGATGATTGTTTTGCGTGGATTAGTTGCGCATTACTGCAGGTGCAGATAATTGGGTGAATTATGTAACTACTGCATTGCTGAACGCACATACATCGACAAGCAATTCGATACGATTGTTTAGGAAAGGCCCAAGCCAATAAAGTTACATAATTTTTTGTTGCTTCATGCTTGACGTGGCTGACAATTTTTCTTTCACGATCAATGAAGCAAAAATAGGCACAGGGGCTGGTTGGATGAAAGAATGAGATAAACCTGATTGTTCATCCAAGCAAACTCTATTGTTACATTCGGTAGTTTGATGAGTGTGAGTTTTTTTGTTGTTCAGGACTACAAAATTGCGGACCCGATTTGCACGTTTATGTTCTCGGTGCTTGTTCTCATTACGACGCTAACAGTATTGAGGGACGCTGTTCACGTGTTGATGGAAGGTAAAAAAGTGGAATCCACGCACGCCTATCCAATCCACAGTACAATGACAGTAGTACCCAAAGTGAGGACGTTGTGTGATTTTAGCCACGCCCAGAGATGTGGATTACAATTCGATCAAAGAGGATTTACAGAAAGTGGAAGGCGTCAAATCTGCGCACAGTCTGCACATGTGGTCGCTCACTATGGACAAAGCCGCATTGGCTGTTCACTTAGCCATTGGTACGTAACGTACGTACGTACGTACGTACGTAACGTAACGTAAGCCTACATACTAGTACGTATTTGCGGTATGTGCAAATATGCTACCTACGTCTTACGTGTAGTTTATTAGCGTGTGTGGTTTATTAGTTTCCATATTTGACGTGAAACATCATTCTAACCAGATTTTATTTCACCGTGTAGTTTGTTGGACAGGGAGGGTGGGGTAATTTGGACACTAGCAAACCAATATAAACGTGTTACTGTCAAAATGATCCTTGAACTTATTCTTTCTGATATTCGGAAGAGGCTCTAGTATTTTATTGTTTCACTGACTCTCCATCGACCCTGCCACACGAAAATAAAATATTAGTTGAGGTGGTCTGAATTACCCCACGTTACCCCATTTATGGTGAATAGTATGTAGTTTTTATTGCAGATTCTTCCTCTGACGCCCTCACCGTCATGTACGATGCCAGTCGTCTGATGCGATACAAGTACAACTTGAGCTTCACTACGATTCAGGTGGAACCTTACGATCCAACCGTTATGAAGAGCTGTAAGGACTGCCTCGGGCCTACGCGATAAAATAAGTAGCCTGTTGTACGTATCTGTTCCTTCAGTTTGGGGGTAGAAAGAAAAAGTAGCTACTGTAAATGGTCAGATTTTGGGATTCATTGGCTTGGGAAAAGGCTGGTAAAGTTTTATCTTTTGCGTGAAAATAAAGCGGTACTTTGCTTTGCTGCCGTTATTGTATTGACTATGAGTCCTAATATTCCTCAGCGTACAGTAGAGCTGCTGTATGAGAATGAGGTACAAACAGTCATAGTCGGGGTACGCTTTATGACGGGGCAGTAAAATAATAGACTGAATTTTATTGGTCACTTTGACTGTGTAGTGCGTGTTGTACCTAACATAGTCGATGGTCTTTTCTCTTTTTTCTCTACATACTCCTCATTTTCTGCAGTATCGTCTATCGTATATTGTACTGCATGAGATTTTGCTGGCATATTCGCGAAAAGACATTGGAATCATTCTTCTTCCATTCAGTGTAATAAACTTGTGCCTTTGACTAGTACGTTGAGTTGAATGGATCAATTGTGGAATAATAATTATTAGGGCCAAAATGAATTGTATTTCTGCTGTGAATTCTGTGTTCGAGTTCGAACATTTTGATTTTGACTACTTTTGCTGTTTGAAAATAATTATGATGAGCTGGGCGATGAATAAAGTTTTGATTGCTTCGAATCACTGGAGTTGCAAATTGCTCTGGTTCTGCTTGATATTCTGTGGAGCTGTCGAACTTTCCAGCGGTAAAAGACGTACTATTGCTTTTCACATGCATTTCGTCAATGTTACGGTAGATCACGATAGTAATCAAAGAAAAGCCAAAATTTGCTCGACCTCTGGCCAAACATTTTTTCAGCTGCATGGTCTCTTTGGCTTCCCTGGACGCCTTGCACCAAAAGCTGCAACATCGGCACCCAAATTCGTCGCCGCGTCTGCCATTACCATCGACCCATCCCTCCCTGTTTGGGCGATGCAGTTCAAAATCGCAACTGTAACTTTATGCGATGTCAGCAGGGTCACTGGAGCGCGTGGCACGCTTGGGGCGGCTGTTCTAAGCCTTGCGGCGTTGGCAAACGACAGAGAAGAAGAGTTTGCATCGGCGGAACTTCCTGTCTGCCGTTAAACGCCGCTATGTCCATGGAACTGTGCAACCACCGTCCATGTCAGTGGGGAAATTGGGGTCCATGGTCCGCCTGCACCAAAACTTGTGTCAGCGGCATGCGATGGCGTTCCAGGATTTGTCTAGGTGCGCCGGGTCAGCTGGGAAAGTTGATGTTTCAAGGATTTGATAAATAAATGGTAAAGTATTGCCATTTTGTTCATTTATAGGTGGTGCGTCAGCAACGTGTCCTGGACTGAGCAGAGTCAGTGAAGCTTGCGGCAATGGGCCGTGCACGGTGCGGGCACATCATCAGTCCATCGTAAATTTGCTTCAGTCGAGACTGAAAGGTATTTTCGGCGAAACGCTGAACTTGACGGAAACGGAAGATGAGAGGGCTGCATTATTGGAGAAAGAATGATTTGATTTCCATGGAGAATTGATAATATGCATTGCATATTTGATAAAGGAAAACGTACACCTTTTGCATGGAAATTGAATATGAATGAAATGCAAGATGCATCATCGGGGAAAATGTGTGTTTGCATGGACTCGGTATGTGAACTTTTTATTCAGTTGTTCCATTTTGTTGTTGATAATCACTCAATTCACTGAAGAAGAGATTCCCTGATCTTGCCTATGCAAATTCATTTTGGTTATGATCACTTTCGTTGCCGTCACCTTCACTTGTCGTGTGCCGTGTTGCATATGCAAACATTTTACTGCGTTGTACAGTTCACTGCACCCATCGCATGAACGGAAAAGAAAAATCAAAACATGGCTTCTTCAACTCACTGGCACTTCTGGGTTGCACTTGCACTGCTTTTCCAGCAAATTCCTCCAGGTACAGGCCTATTTATTTTATTTGCTTTTTTGTTCTCTGGTCTACCCGATCACCCGATCCCATCAGTCATGGTCCTTTTGTTGCTTGGAGAGTTGCAAAACATTTTGCTTTGACTGTACATAGATGGAATCAGACAGGGTCATTATTCATTGACCCATACCAAACTGGCCGAAGCTGACCAATCTGGTCTGCTGGGGTATGTGGTCACTTGGTCCATATCCGATGCCTGTCTGATGTCAACTACAAGTGCCATTTGCTTTGACAAAGTCCATATATTGTGACAGTTTTTGACTTTTTTCCAGCTCCAGCAGCTCGTGGTGGTGCCAATTGGACGCCATGGACTCCTTGGGCCACGTGCAGCAAATCCTGCGGTCTAGGAGGCACCCAAACGCGTCGTCGAACCTGCGGACCTCTGGGGTTAGGAGGAGGCGGATGCATTCCTCCAGTTCCTAACGCTCAAACTCGAGCCTGCATTCCCATCAAATCTTGTCCTGGTCACTGGGCCAATTGGGGCTCGTGGACTCCTTGCTCCAAGCCGTGTGGACTTGGAAAACAGAGGAGGACGCGCCTCTGTCCCTTCAACGCCAACTGTCTACCGCCGACAGGAGGGAGTCAGGAACAGAACTGCAATGTGCCTCCGTGTCAGTGGGCGCAATGGGGAGCATGGGGAACCTGTTCCAAAACTTGTGGTGGAGGACAGAAGAGCAGGAAAAGAATCTGTGGAGGTGCGTAGGTGTGACGCGTTGCGGCTTATTTTCTATTCTTTGGCAAAGACAATTGGGTAAACTCGTGGCTTTGATGCTTCAGGCGGCCCTCAGGCGACTTGCGCGGGGTCACCGGAAATGACCCAGCCCTGTAATCCCGGCGTCTGCGCTCGCGCGGTCCATGGATCTTGGAATCTGTGGATGCCATGGACTCCTTGTTCTCGATCCTGCGGACGCGGAATGCGAAGAAGAACGAGGACTTGCGGTGGTGGACATTGTCCAGGACAGAGCTGTAAGCACAAAAGTGATTTCATGGTTTTGCCTAAGGTAGGGTACTATGGGGTAAACCCGACCATGGGAAAATCCGGCCACCTAAATTTCAGGATGCATATCTCAGCAAGCAATGGACAAGTTGAGACAAGTGTACTGTATCAATCGATTCCTTGAACTCTCCTCTTTCAAATGAGCTGTTTGGTTCATCATTTGCTGAAACAGCAATATCAAGTGAGCTTAGGTAGGTGGCCAGGTGTACCCCATGGCCGGGTTTACCCCATAGTACTCTACTGTATGTACAGTATGTACCGTACAGTAGTGTACCTAGTGTGTCAGAAATTATGACTCATGTTTCTTGTGCTTGCTTTTCTTTGTATCTGCTTTTACTTTTATTTTGAAGTCGAACAAGACAACAGTTGCAACCCTCAGGCTTGTGGTCATCTGGGACCATGGAGTATGTGGTCGAGCTGCTCCAAGACCTGTGGTGGAGGCAGTCAAACAAGACAGAGGCAATGCATGGGTAAGGGAGAGGATGGAGGCGAGAAAAATTGTCCAGCAATCACGTCACCATCATCATCATCGTCGTTCACTGGTCCCACTACAGTCACTATTGCGCCAACAACTAGTCCAACCGCTACACCTGTCACAACTACTCCAACTTCAACTTTATTGGATTCCAATGCAACCGTCAAGAAAACAGTGTCAAGAACAACTCCGTCTCCAATCACTACTATGCCACCTCCTACTTCAAGAGTGCCTGCAAATTCTAGAGCTACAGCTACCACCACTACTACTACAACTTTGCCACTGGAAAATGAAAGCACCAATCAATGTACGACTCTGTGATGAAGCTGCTAAAAGTTGGAGTAGTTGTGTAAAGGTAGTAGTTGGAGTTGTTGTTGATGTACTTACATTTTCGTTTATTATCCTATGCAAAGAGGAGCGGATGTTGTTTGTGAAACATCATACTCACGGTTTAACCCATGCTGAATATGCCTGCCACAGCTACTACTTTATGCGCACCAGTGCGCACCGAAAAACGGAGCATCGGTACATGAGGTGCGATACTGTAGGTGTCGACGTTTTTCGGAGCGCACCAGTGCGCATAAAGGTAGTATCAAAAATATATAATTGGGCTTAGGGGAAGAATGGATCACACAGTGTAATCGAAGGAGGCAATCCCTGACTCATATTCGCCCCATTTTATTGGGTTTTTCATTTCCCCATTTTATTGGGTACCCATTTTATTGGGTTTTACGAAACCATTATAATGGGTTTTACGAAATCGATAAACCCAATAAAATGGTTTCGTAAAACCCATTAAAATGGGGAATCGAAAAACCCAATAAAATGGGGAATCGAAAAACCCAATAAAATGGGGAATCGAAAAAATCAATAAAATGACGAATCAAAAAACCCAATAAAATGGGTTCGTAAAACCCAATAAAATGGTTTCGTAAAACCCAATAAAATGGTTACCCAATAAAATGGGGAAATGAAAAACCCAATAAAATGGGGCGAATATGAGTCAGGGATTGCCTCCTTCGTTTACACTGTGTGATCCATTCTTTCCCTAAGCCCAATTATATATTTTTGGTAGTATGGTAGTTATAGCAGTCATATTCAGTATCGGTTAACTCTCTCCCAATTTGCTTACAGGTGCCGGTTGTTCGGGAGAAACTTCGCAAACGCGCATCTGCAACATGAACGCGTGTCCGCTACTGGATCTTGCCGCTCTCTTAACTCGGCCGATCGGCACCAACGAACTGCTGGAGATACTCACCAACATACTCACGGCTCTGCTTCGTAATCCGTCCACTTTTCTCAGTTTACTCGGTCTGTCCATGCCCACGGGGGCTGGTGCTGCCTTGCCGGGGTTCGCACAACTTATGGGAGGGCGGTGCGCTTCAGGATTTTGGGCGAAAAAAATTGGGAAATATTTAAAAATAGTGTCGTCCCGTGCGTATAAGCTGAGCTTATTGAAAAGGCAGCTCATGAATTACTTAGAATTGTTACTGTAGCCTTGAGATTATTACGTACGTACTGTGTAAAGTACACACGTCAATAGATCCAAAACTGCCCCTGGGTGAATAAAATAGGTAATGAGGTAATGCTTTGCTGTACTAGTGCTTGTTGCTTCCGAAAATTATGGTATCCATCCTGAATCGTTGACTTTTCTTGCCTTTTCTTTAAAACTTCTGAAGCGCACCGCTCTCCTTATTGGTCCGTTGTTGAGTCAGATCCCGTTTGGTATGGGAGGCCAACCATTGCTGGGTGGTGTCGGTTCAATATTTCCTCCGCTGACGATGGCCAATAGTGGCGGTATTGGCATGGGTCGTGACATGGGAAGGAGTGGTGGCACATCAGAAATAACGGCGGATTTAACGGAAGAAGCGAGGAATGCCCAACCAGCTTCTGCGAAGGGAGTTGTTAATACGACACCAGCGCAGCTGCGACTTTTGGTGATGGAAGCACTACGCAGAGCACTGCAAAGAGTTCGAGAACGCTACGGTATTCATTATGGGACGTAAATACCGTATTTACCTCATGGGGCTATGCAAAAATTGAGAGGTCCTATATGGGGCTATGCATAGGGGGGCTATGCGTAGGGGGGGGGGGGATATGCATAGGACATTTTTTATGTTTTTGAGAGGTGCGCAGAGGCATATTTTTTAGGCCAAAAGCACGTGTTTTAGGGCATAATTGAGGTCAAACCAGGGTTATTCTAGTACAATACACACCCAAGCAGGCTTATAGGCATCTTAGCTTGGTGTGGGAGTGCCTATGTGTAGGTTATGACCAGCTATGTCGGTCGGTTCAGGTACCCTACAATCCATATGGGGCTCGGCATAGGGGGGGGGGCTATGCATAGGGCATTTTTTATGTTTTCCCAATATGGGGCTATGCATAGGGGGGGGGGGCTATGCATAGGGGGGGGGGGGGCAATGCACAGGTAAATACGGTATGACAATGCAACTGGTAGGGTACTGTGGGGTAAACCCGGACACCTAAGCTTTTCTGAACTTGCCGCTTCAGCAAATGATGAACATGGTAGCTCATTTGAAAGAGGAGAGTTCAAGGAATCGATTGGTAGAATACTTGTCTCGATCGGTCGTTTGTTGGTTGCTGAAGTATACTGTAGGTGTCCGGGTTTTACCCCACATTACCCTACAAACAGTATGTACATAAAATGCATGAATATTAGGGTGAATGCCTGTGTGATTGATTTGACTGAATACTCACATTCCAACAGGTGCTGTAAGGGCGGTTTTGTTTGATCGATTTTTGACGGGACTTGTTAGCTATTAGTATTATTATCACACCTTTAGCAAGCGCATAGCAGGCTTTTATGTACGTGGCAAACCCGTGTTTTTGCATAGCAAACAAGTATTTTCGGGACATAGTACCTATGTATGTATTTCCAAAACGTCTGAGTGAAGGTGTTGTTTTGGCTGTACAGTACTAAAATAATGTTTTCATTTCGAACCAGGTTTGCATTGTGCTTCCAGATTTTTGAATACGCACGCTAGCGAATAGCGATTACGTTCACGTCCCTGGAACAGTGTGAAAATAACGCAACCAATTGGAATCTTTTTTTCTTCTTTCATTCATTCCTTTCGTCGGTTTTGCTGTCAGAGAAGATTTTTTACCTCCTCCTTCATTTGCCGATTTTGATATTCGCAACTGCGTGCGACTTAAAATAATACAATACGGTAGGATGAGAAAATTTTGCAGCGCGCGCATGAATACTGGTACTGGGCTATTTCACGAAGAGAAGGACAAACAGGTTCTTCTACTATCCTTCAACCGAACCTGTAAAGCCACTTCTTGCTGATCCTCGAGACGACTATATAATTTTATATGCTGCTGCCTCTGAACCATTATTGCCAAGTTAATTTCGCTCCGAAACGTTCCGGTATTTCAACGGTACTGGACATGGCTTTTCGTATGCTTCTTGGATTCGCAGTCGGAGTAGTTTTAATTATGGCGTTCAGTTTATTAGAAAGTCGAGCTACAACAATCGCTTCTGGAACCAGCGGTATGGCTGACGATGCCAGTACTAAATTGCGAATAGCGTCCTACAACATAAGACATGGTGTAGGCATGGACCACCAGTTAAAGGGCGGATGCAGCAGAAATTTGTCCTTATAGTGAAGGTTAGGATCGATTTTTAAATTGAAGCTTAACATGCTGAATCGATTCCAACCCCTGTCTCTGCGATTTTATCTCCTGTCGCAGGGAAAAACAGAAACTCTTACAGTGTACATCCAAAGCGCGTGTTTCGCAAAAATTGGGGGAAAGTTTCGAAATGCACTTTGCATGTGGATTTTAGGCAAAATCGCAATTGGGGTGGCAGGGATCGATTTTGGTTCGTGGAGCTACACAGGCTTACCGAAAGAACTTTCAAAATATCGTTCAACCAACACCTTCACTACGTAGGTTGGTATGGATGGACAAATCTTTGCCGCATCCGCCCTTTAAACGTGAGTCGGACAGCGGCCGTTTTAAGGCGCCTGAACGCTCAGCTGATCGCGCTGCAAGAAGTGGACATGGGATGTGAACGAAGTCAGAGAATTCAGGAAGCCACCTACCTCGGACAGCAGCTGAACATGTCGGCCCACTTTGGTAAATTCATGGATCTCCAGGGTGGCGAATACGGGCTTTCGATTCTGTCCAGCCTGCCGATTCTAGAAGTCCGTCGCATACCGCTTCCCAGAGGCGGGGAGCCGCGAATCGCTTTGGAAATTGTAGTTAATCTCGGCGGTGGACGTCGTCTTTCCTTTGTCTGTCTTCATCTGGACTGGATCAATTCGGCCAAGTTCCGTCTACCTCAAGCTCGGGCGCTGATTCACGCTTTACGACACAGGGATCATCCTGTAATTCTGGCCGGCGATTTTAACGCGCGTCCCAATTCTCCGACTATCAAAGAATTCGCCAAGCACTACAGAAGCATTCCGAAAAGTGGCAGCGGCAAAACTTATCCCTCTCCGAAACCGACGAAGGAAATTGACTACGTCATGACGCGGGGATTGACAGTTCCTGCGTCCACTAGGATTACGGTAGTTGCAGAGAAAATGGCTTCCGATCACAGACCCTTGATTGTGGAAATACCAATAAACTTTTAAAAGTTACAGTACATTACATTGTGTGTAAAGAACTTGGTGCATATAAAAAAATTAAGAATAACACTTTCTCTTATTCTTGCAGCGACTTTCCCCTTTCTTCTACCTCTAATCTTGTGTTTCAACTCGTTCTTGCCTTTTCTTCCTTTATTGTTTGTAGTATTTATACCAGAGTTGGTACAGTACGTCCATTCGATTCGCCAGAACTTGACCGGACGTCAATGTCGTGTTGTCCATGGATGTCCATGGTTTTGTGTAGATTATTCCTCGCAAAACTCATAAATGCAGCGGACGGACTACTGTAGAAATCCAACCCAGTCAACCTACACTTCGCTGCGGTAGGTCGACGCGTTTATGTCGTGTGCAATATTGCGTTGGTCTTCTTGTTGGGCGAGAGTAAAGTCCCGCCATTTTTCTTCCAAAGTTTCCCGAGTTATCGATCTTTCGCAGCTCTGCCTTCTTTGAATTCTTGCGCCCAAGGGAAACGACCAGTGTGCGCGTCGTAACACGATGGAAGATGGAGTACCGGTGTGGTGTGTACGTAGATTTTCGAAAAAGTCGCACTTTTGAAAAACGCCGAGACGCGCTCTTTTTGAAAGGCGACTTTGGTTGTTGGTACGGTAGTACGAATGTGGATTAAAGTTTTTTTTGGTTCTAATGCTGGGTGTTGCAATTTGCAAATAAAAAATAAAAAGAGAAAATTATAATTTCGTTGAATTTTTCGCTGTTTTCTACGTTTGAAGGAAGTTTTCCTTCAGTACAGTATGTTGACAATTTTTTCCTTACAGTAAATTTTTACATAATGTGCAAAAGCGAAAAATATATTTTCGGTGTTGTTCTCGCCTTTCTCTACAAGACCAAAAGTTGAATGAAGGAGTTCTCAAGTAGCTTGATGTGGCATAGCTAAATAATGCTAAAAATAAGTACATACTGTACACTACACGTACAGCCTAGTACATACAGTAACAAAAAAATAAAATAAATATCGGAAATGCCTTTTCTTTCTTCACCAGTTTTTTATCACATACATAGGGCTAGAGGCTTGTTCCGTCTCCCTGTAAGTAAGCTTACGAGCACAAGGCTTGGTTTTGCACATTTACTTTCAACAAAATCCCATGAATCAGAAGTAGGCCTCCTCAACTAAATTTATTATGTTACCGTTCGTGTAGCAAGCTAAATTTTTTAAGTAAGTGTCGGCGGCATGGCCAGCAAAAAGATTTATTCGGCTAGCACCGAAACAAATGTCCTGTCGAAAAATTATAAATATTCACGGGAGGAAAGTCCGGTTAGTTTTCCAAAAGGTTTTTGCTGCTTCTTATAGCTTTTCCCCTCCTGGTTTTTGCATGACAAATTGACGCAAACAAAGCCGGGAACCGGGCCCCGAAATTCATCTGCGCTTTGCTATGAACTGTTCCTGTGCTTACACTTACAGCTTCTGAAAGTGAAGCAAACAAAAATGAAAAGGAAAGGAGGGAAAAGTAGTCTAAGGAAAAAAGAAAAAGTGGTTTTGGTCGAGAAAGAAGGATTACGGTATCCGCCCTAAAGGCTTCGATATGCGCAGCGCAAAGGCAATCGCGGTGTTGTTGGTGGTGGAAGGTTGGTTCGTTTCCGGAGGGGGTTAAGAACCTCAGCGGCGGCATTTATCTTTCTTCCTGCCCTGTCCCTCCCGAGGCAAAGGAGGCGAATGCGCCGTTACGTAAGGGATGCAGAGTGGTTTCTGTTCTGCTCTGGCCCCTTACGTTCCTTTTCTTTCCTCTGCGTGTGGTCGTTGTTATACGGTACCGTATTTACCGGTAGATAACCCCCCCCAATGCATAACCCCCCCCAATGCATACCCCCATATTGGCAAAACATAAAAAATGCCCCATGCATAACCCCCCCCCTATGCATACCCCCATATGTACTGTACAGTACCTGAACCTACCTATGTAAGCTGCTCATATAGTACCCATAGCCACTCCCACACCAAGCTAAGATGCCTATAAGCCTGCTTGGGGGTGTATTGTACTAGAATAACCGTGTTTTGACCTCAATTATGCCCTAAAACACGTGCTTTTGACCTAAAAAATATGCCTCTGCGCACCTCTCAAAAACATAAAAAATGTCCCATGCATAACCCCCCCCAATGCATAACCCCCCCCTATGCATACCCCCATATGGGACCTCTCAATTTTTGCATACCCCCATGGGGCTATGCACCGGTAAATACGGTAATCCAAGAGGAAAGCTGGAAAAGTCCGATCGGCGGAAAGCTTTCATAAATCCTGAAAGCAACTCGGACTTCCTAGAAAGTATGTATGTACTATGTAGGACACTTTGGGGTAAACCCGGACTCGGGGAAAACCCGGACACCCTAAGCTTTTCTGAAGTTGCCGCTTCAGCAAATGATGAACACGGTACGTAGCTCATTTGAAAGAGGAGAGTTCAAGGAATCGATTCGTTTACTTGTCTCAATTGGTCGTATGGTTGCTGAGATATACAGGGTGTTTCATAATATACTCGCCGGATGTTTGTGCTTATATCTCCCCACCGGAGTGTCACATTCGAATGCGGTTTTTTGCGTTGAATAGCCAAGGCTTCAACGTTGATGCAGCCAAAATTTTAGCTTCCTAGGTTGCATTGTCATGGCGCTGTAAGCGGTCAAAGTTGCGGCGCCTTTTTTGGCGCAAAACGGAGGCAGGGCACTGAGGCGGGGCAACGGATTTGTATTTTCGCTTTTTTCTCGCTCTTTCAAGTCTGTTCACCATTCCACGCTAACTTTTATGCATTTTTGAGCAGTCTTGTCGAAGATAGACTTCAGTTTGATCGCCATGGCATCAGCGTCCCAAGGAAAAGCTTGGATGACTGAATTTTGGCTGTAACACTGTTTGCTAAGTTTGAATCTGCAAGAGAAGTGGCATGGAGGTGGAAAAACTCTGCCGAAACTGGTGCTCTAGATAAAAACTGGGGAGGGAATACTGCGGAGAGAAAACTAAGGAGAGAACTGGGTTAGGTAAACTGGGGAGAGAAAAACCGAGGCGATCTGTACCTGGCCGCCTGCAAAAATGTGTGAAAATTGACGCTTTGCAAATCGAGCTGTTTGAGCCGCTTCCTGTTGGCCTAGAAAGCTGAAATTTTGACTGCATCAACGTTGAAGCCTTGGCTATTCAACGCAAAAAACCGCATTCAAATATGACACTCCGGTGGGGAGATATAAGCACAAACATCCGGCGAGTAAATTATGAAACACCGTGTACTAGGTGTCCGGGTTTACCCCCTGTCCGGGTTTACCCCATAGTACCCTACATACATGCTTTGTTCAGGACTGAGATGTGTTGGAGCAAGGGCAAAAATTGCGAAGTTTTTGAGCGTGAGATTATATGCGTGAACTTTTGGATCTCCAGCCCATATTTGACGGGTAGTAAAGGGTACAGTAGTAGGGTGCTAGCGTATAGTATACCCCCAGGGTAACAGAAGGTAAGGAAGGCAACATAAACCAAAGACTAAAACACTGAAAAATGGCCTAGGTACACTTACGTATGTAGCTAAGCTAGTCGAGCAATGATAACACAACCGACATGATACCGTACGTGCATACAGCTATACAGTGTACAGTGCACACAAAATCCTACTAGCACTATAGTTTTTAGTATTTACCCCTCGCTACCCTTGCTTCAGGCTTAAAGCCGCCGCCGTCATACATTCGTACATATACGTGTAGATACAGCAAGCGCTGCTTGTTCTCTGCTAGCTAGCTTTCGCCCTTTTCAAAATGAATGGCGGCATTTTTCAAAACGCTTCCCCAGGAATTTATAACGGGCCGGTTAACTAATGATGCGGCCACGGACGCAGCGCGTGTTTTAAATTAACGAGCCGCCCTCCGCTGAATAAAAATAGAAAATATTTCCGCTATAAACACGCAGGCGAATGGCGGCCACAAATTTCCGAAATTTCAGACATAAAACAGCGCAAAGTGGCCATTTTCGGCTGGCAAAAAGTGCAATTGCGGATATGACGGGCGGCTCCCAATATTTATAGTTTTAGGACGTTTCGGACGAAAAACTACCGTAATCCTTCTGCTTTTGCAACAGTACACACACACAGTTCTGTTGCAGCTTTAGTTCTGCTTTTTCCTTGATAAATTGTCGAAAGTTGACATCATCTACGTTGCGTACTGTAAGTGCTGTACGTGTAACATACAGAAACTTGTCTTTCTTCAATCGTTTGTGACAGCTTTGTAAACTGGGTGAATTTGTAAAGGACGCAATTTTTATTTTTGTAACAGAAATCACTGCGATAAATACACAATGCAATTGCAATATTCGAAACTTACAACATATGTACAATTAATAAGCTAGTAATAATACCCTGCTTGAAAGCTTATGAATAAAAAGCTAATTCGTTTGGAAAAAATACGAGAAAGTGTTTTCAAACTATGCGAACTAAAAAATAATAAATATTCATCTACAATTATACAATTGGCAAACAAATCCAGCAGAATATGTTGAATGTTCCTTATTTTAGTTGGAACAGCAGCCTACAATTTTAGCACAAAAGTAGCCAGGAAAACGCGTGCAAATTAGCTAGCACAACAATACCGGGGTTACTGTAATAGCTGCAAGACCGAACAATATCATTCATAAAGAAATATCAAAAACACCCATTTTAATTGCAGCAAAATTCAACACGACACAATAGTTTTATACCTTGTTTCACATTTTTGCAGTTTCAAAATATTCTAGAGAGCCTATCCAACGAACATTACGTAGACCATTCCTTCACAGTATTCACACGCTTTACTGTAAAGCTTCGTATATAACCCTGGGGGCGAACAACTTTAGCTGCCTATTACTTAGATAGAAAAAATTCATAGCATAATCAAAAGAAGGCGAAATCAAGGTGTATGCCAAAATCACCCGATGTGTTAAAACATGCGGGCTATATTTGAAGGGATTTCATATACTGAAGCTTTACAGTCTGTACAAATCAACAAAAATTCACCAAATTACATACCGTAGAAATAAATTTATGCACCGGCGTTTCAGAGAAGACTTTGGTGCGGACGCTGACCTTATTATGACGCACGAAACACACCCCCTTTAATTTAAAGGCTCCTCCATCCAAAAACCCTGTTGTCCAATTGACAAAAAAACCCCAATGTCCACAAAATCGTCGCCATCTTTGTCCTACAAACGGTAATCTGGAGGAAATTTTTACCAAAAGTTTTTTTTTGGAAAATCGTCCCAGCTACCCTGCAGCTTATACAGCATGATAGTGCGGCGGGGTAAATTAGGGCCGGGATAATTCGGTACCTCATTTTTTTCAGCTTCATTTCTTCTATTCCTATGTTACGTAAACAAAACTGGTGAAAGTCGCGTACAGTATCACAAAAAATGATTTTCATTTTCTCCGTAGTCTGAAAGACCCAGAGTCGTTGCGCAAAAGTTTCGCGTACGCAAAGTTTGACGCGTTTTTGTTGGCAATCTGCAATTCACCTGTACCTACATACCTACTATGCAAAATCTGGCCAGAAAGAGTTCGCTATGGGGCTCAAATCGTCCTGTGTTGTTTACGTGTACTTCTGCTAAGTAGGAGTACACGAAGCACGGACAGAAATCCGCATTTGTGAATCTATTTTACGCAACGCGCCTCGTTGAATGCCATAGGGAACTCTTACTGGCCAGACACCACACGAAGCAGAGGTACCTAACCCCAACTTTTCCCTGGCCCGAAAATGTACCACTCCACACTACCATACGCCTAACAGCATTCCAAATTGTTATCAATCAATACATATCGGTACCGAAGTAGGTTGCCATATGCCTGGCGGCGGCGGGATGATAGCCGAAGGCCGGATGTCCGCCGGGCATGCCTATGCCGTACTGGGCGTGAGGCGGCGCCCCCTTCGTCTCCTTCTTGTACTTCATGCGTCGATTCTGGAACCAGATCTTCACCTGGCGCTCCGTGAGCGTGAGTTGGTGGGCGACGTCGATTCGGCGCTTGCGCGTCAGATAGCGATTGTAGTGAAACTCCTTCTCCAACTCCAGCACTTGGTGCCGGGTGTAGGCGGTGCGCTGTCGCTTGCCGTCGTTGCTGGAACCTAAAATAGAAAGGAAAAAGGTGTACCTGATAACTCTCTGCTGAAATTTGTACGTTATGTACTGTACAGTTACTTTTTGTAAATAAAATGTATGCACTATTGTACAGTAATATTATACGTACAGTAACATAATGTGCTGCACATTGTGTCAGTCAGCTTCATCCGGATATCAGGCTTTTGTTGGGGGCGGGGAAGTCATGATGTCCATAGTTTGGTGAAATGAAAACAACCAAGCGTTATGTTCATGTTTGAATGTTTGAACAGTAAGTGGTACACTGTAATGTACGTGTACGTACACCTACAATGTATTGTATGTATGTACAGGTATGTAACCTACAGTACGTATCACATCAACAATCGATCGCAGTCGAATAAAAGTGTTTGCAGTTAGAGACCTACCTAGGTACAGCAATTACTAATTAGGTCTTAGGCCATATGTTTGGAGACTTGTAATGTACTGTACTGTGTACGTGGTACGTAATCGTAATCTATACCTTCCTCGCAATTGTCTAGATTTTGCCTGCGCGGCTAATACAAAATCCCAACACATTTATGAATCCATTATCCATTATTTTCTTTGTCGGTGCCTTCGAGTATTGGTGGATACGAAAGGAACAGCAAAAGATAGTCGTGCCTTTTTTCCGGTCCCTCGATAACTTCCGGAATATCTGCGCAAACTTTTGTCCCATTATCATTGCTCCCCCGTTCTTATCAAAGATAGCCTTAAATGGCGTGGTTCCCCGTACTTTACGGAACATACAACTTTATCCGTTTTGATAACGAAACTACTAAAGGTCCGCGGCCAGTCTTGAAGGCCGTGGCATCCGTGGCCCGAAAATGGATGAGCTTCGGAATGTCTGCCAGACACCATATTTTCGACTTTGGTCTGGCATTACTCTCTAAAAAAGGGTCAGTCGTCTTATCAGACAATTGGATCGTAAAACAAAGGCCGCTAAATGGCTGAACTTTAGAAGGAGTCTGTTAGAAGGAGAAAGATACTAAAGCAAAGGACAAGCATCCTCTGCTAAGCGTGCACTGCCGTCCTGTTTTTTTTAGAGTGCCTCGTCCTTTGAGGAAACACGAAGGAACCGCCCTCACCTCACTGCCGTACATATGTTTGTGTAGGGTAATATGGGGTAAACCCGACCATTGGAAAATTCGGCCACCTTACTTTCAGGCTGCATAATCACAGCAACCAATGGATTTCTTCAACTGTCCTCTTTCAAGTGAGCTATTTGGTTCATCATTTGCTGAAACAGCAAGATGCAAGAATCAAAGGAGCTTAGGTGGCCGGGTTTACCCCATGGCCTGATTTACCTCATGGAACCCTACCAACATTCATTACACGTATACAGGCATATTTAGGAAGGCGCTCCGGTGCCTTGATTTACCCCATGGCCGGGTTTACCCACCCCATGGCAGGGTTTACCCCACGGCACCCCACATTCACATATAAGGCTAGAGGCAGGCGCTCCGGTGTCTTGATCAACCTCAAAATTCCTCCGGCCACCAGAGAGCTCAAAAGGAAGAGACAAGTTGGTGCATGCGCCGGTGGCTTACGACAACTAATGAATCAATAGCCGAGCCGATCGCTCATTCGCGGCAATCCCTGCGCCCTTTGTTCTTCGCCTCAAGCTGAAAATTTCCTCATTTTTCATCCGAGCTCCTCCGCCCTCTTTTGAAGCTTTCCTTCGGCCCCCTCAAGCATGCAATGCAGCCTGTACGTGTACGCACGTAAGCATGTACTTAGAGTAGAGTAGATTAGATTATATAAAAAGTTTTAGGTAAAAGCTAGGTATGTTGAATAATTATGTAGTTTATCAAATAAGGATGGGTCCATGTGTGGTAGCGCGTAACCCGTAACTCGGCGTCATGCTTAGCATCTATAGGGTATTTTGATTCTGGATGATGGGTCCCCGACAGGAACCGACTGGGAATCATAGACAACTTTGCATGCTTCACTCACACCACTCACACCTAGGCCCGGTAAGTACAGTACGTGAGTACGTCACACACTGTGCCACCGAACCACGTTCATACTGCATGAGCGCGAATCTGGCTACGAACCCACGCAACTCAAATTGAATGTTACAACGTACTGTACGCCCACTACACTCTCCCTGTCCCTAGGCCCTACATACGGTAGCCTACCTTACAGAAAAAGTAATGACGCAAAGACGCAATAATCACAAGCGTTGCTTGCCTCGATCCATTACAGTATCCCTCCTTCGCTTCCGCCCCTCAAGCTTGTGCCCCTTTTTCCGTCAGTCCCATCCCGTTCCCGTCCCCGGAGCCGCCTTCGCGTCTGCTACAGACTATGGGCAGCACAGCACAGCATAACCTAGAGTCGCTTTCAGAGGGGGTTGGAGTGTAGATGCATGCACGCACTGCACAGATGTCCGTCAGGACGGCAACTTGATTTATGATCACGATATCTTTTTCAACTCAACTCGTCTATACCTACCTATGTATGTACGACGTACACAAAATTACCTACAAACGGGTGTATGTAATGTATGTATTGCATGTACAGTATGTACGTATGCGCAAATGTGTGCAGTACCTCTAAGTTGTACGTACGTACTACCTACCTACTAGTACGTACCTACTGTACAATGCATGCAAGCGCTTTAGCACTTTGGGTTCGATGACAATAATCGTGTGTAAGCCTACATGGTTATGGACAAGGAAAAGATTGGTGGTACATAACATAACGTGGTGATGATACGTGGATATGAAGCAATTATGATTAGCCGGTTATGATTTGAAAAAATAATCTTCATGAGGTGACTTATCGGCATCAGCAACTATAATTTATATTTTCCACGGAATATATTTTGTGTTTTTAATTTACGACATCCAACCCCGTCAGTTTTATGCAGCTACCTATACAATACAGGTCCGTAAAGCCAGCCGTATGTATTTTTAGGGTTAGAAAAAGTTAAGAGACGTTTTCTGTAGCGGTTGCATAGTACGCGGATGGGGGGTATTTTTGGAAATCGAGATAATATGCCTATCGAATTCCCCATCAAAAACTGCATATTTTGATGAATTTTTAAAAAAAATTTTCTTCAGGCATCATCGAGATATTGAGGGGTAAAGGTTGGAAGATCGCATTTTGCCGTTTTTCAGCGTTTTCGGCCATATTTCAGCAACCAGAGTGTGTGGCGGACTACAATTTGGCATACGTATATGCCCCATAGGGACCCATGTCTGGACCAAATTTGAGCCCAATCTGCCACGTTTATGGCGAGATATAGTGTCGGAAAGCTCAAACTTAAGTATTTTGCACCTGTTGCAAATTCGGTTATATGAATACCATGGCGTGAATATACCGCCTGCACGGCGAAAAAATTTGACAGAAAGTAGAGGAGGCTTAGGCCTACAAACTTTATTACTACAGCAAAATTTTTCTATATTTGGAATTTTGACTACGGGCCTCTTGAAAGTTGAAAAATTCAGCAAATATGCTCCCACTTTTTCTATTATCCTAGATAAAAGAACAATACCACTGAAATTTTTTCCTCATAAGTAACCTATCTTATGTAGAATTTGATGTAGATTTCAAAAATAAAATTGGTTTTCCCAAAAAATTAACCCTTACCCAAAAATTGTCAAAAATATACTACTTTTGCACAATTATATGCTAGGGGTTAAATTTTTTGGGAAAACCAATTTTATTTTTGAAATCTACATCAAATTCTACATAAGATAGGTTACTTATGAGGAAAAAATTTAAGTGGTATTGCTCTTTTATCTTGGATAATAGAAAAAGTGGGAGCATTTTTGCTGCATTTTTCAACTTTCAAGAGGCCCGTAGTCAAAATTCCAAATATAGAAAAATTTTGCTGTAGTAATAAAGTTTGTAGGCCTAAGCCTCCTCTACTTTCTGTCAAATTTTTTCGCCGTGCAGGCGGTATATTCATGCCATGGTATTCATATAACCGAATTTGCAACAGGTGCAAAATACTTAAGTTTGAGCTTTCCGACACTATATCTCGCCATAAACGTGGCAGATTGGGCTCAAATTTGGTCCAGACATGGGTCCCTATGGGGCATATATGTATGCCAAATTGTAGCCCGCCACACACTCTGGTTGCTGAAATATGGCCGAAAACGCTGAAAAATGGCAAAATGCGATCTTCCAACCTTTACCCCTCAATATCTCGATGATGCCTGAAGAAAATTTTTTTTAAAAATTCATCAAAATATGCAGTTTTTGATGGGGAATCCGATAGGCATATAATCTCGATTTCCAAAAATACCCCCCATCCGCGTACACTATAGGCTACTCTCAATCCTTACAGAAAACGTTTCTTAATGCCTGGCCTAAGCTTCAATATAATACTGTATCGTTGTATGTCTAAATAAGGTTTAATCGACTCCTCCTATGCAGCTGTCAACAGGTGATTTGATCCATGGGTAACGAAAGGAAAAGCGAATGGGGGAACGCTTTAAACTCATCCATCATGACTTTGTCGATTTTGTCTCGTTTCAAGCTTGGAAGAAGCGCTGCCTTTTAAGCTCTTTTTGACATAAATATTTTATGCCACATAGGCGCCAGTACAAGATGGGATAAAGCTCAAAGAAGCTTTACGTACTTGACGCTTTGACGGGTCACACACAAGAGTTCTGGCACATCCAATTATAACATAAGTACATAACATAAGCATGTGTAAAGGATATCGATGTGCAATGCAAGTGCGCGTCAAAGTCATTTTAGGCCGCTGAACTTTTGTTTCCATTTTAGTGGCTTGTCCTGCGTTCGCATTTTGGACCCGTAAGCTGTAGTAATATTTCGCGAGGCCATTGCTACCATAAAATTATTTTTTCGACCCCTAAACTTTTTAAAGACCCCATTGAACGAAGCGGTACGTTATATACAGAGTGTCTCATAATAAACCGAACACTTTTCCGTGCATGTAACTCTGGAACCACAAGTTAGATTTTCATGCGGTCTTTTCTATTTAGTAGCCAAGGCTTCAACTTAGATGTGTACAAAATTTCAGCTATTTAGTCCACATACTTCGGAGATTGTGACGGCTCGAACCTCAAAGCTCAAAATCGACGTTTTTCTTTAGTATGGAGAAAAACTTCGGTCTTAATTTTCAAGATACCCTGTTTCATGCGTTTTGCTATGCTGGCACTGGGGATAATGCATGAGATACAATTTCCTAGCATTTTGGGACATCCTTTTTCATTTCGAGACTAATTTTATTTTGGATCATGCACAGAAGATCCCCAAATCGGCACTACCAGTGCGAAAAACCCTCGTTTTTGACTGCCGGAGAAAGAAGGTGTTTGAGCAGCTTCCACTGGGCCTATGAAGCTAAAATTTGATATACGTCTAAGTTGAAGCCTTGGCTACCAAATACAAAAGGCCGCATGAAAATCTAAGGTGTGGTTCCAGAGTTACAAGAACGGAAAGGTGTTCGGTTTATTATGAGACACCCTGTATTATGTACGTACTTAGTACGTAGAACCAAAACATTATATTATAGTGAGAAACCAAAACTTTACGAACCCGAATGGGAACTTTTTTCTGCCCGTCGGCTATAGGACAAAGGCGAAGTTTTGTGGCTGCGCGAAATGAAAAATGACAACAGAAGGTGCAGAGCCGGGGAGTCAGGCATCGTGTGTACAGAAAAACTCTTAAAGCTGAAAGCCGCTCTTTCACGGTTTGTCTGACGTCTCGAGTCGGCATCTTTTAGACGAACGCAAAGCTGCGCGAAGAAGCATCTGTCCGGTCCAATGGACGAACGACTTGGTGGGTTAGCTAGAGCAAGAAGCATTAGGTGAAAAAGCACCCAAAACAAAAAATAAGGGCGGGAGCTTTGTGGTACGTGTATATGTACTGTAATGCCGCATTTATAACCCCCTCGAATATTACCCCCCCCCCCCCCCCCTCGTATATAACCCCCCCTAACCGGTCACTGAGCTCATTTGCCCTCGTTTATAACCCCCAACACAAACCGCAAACGACAGTAAAAATCAATGCTTTTTGCATAGAAAACGCGAAGAAATGCAAATGCAAATGCAAATGCTTTCTGCAAATGCAATCGTTGGAGTTGCGAAGAATCTATATGGATATGATCATGGTATACAAGATGGTGCGTGGTTTGTTGGACATACCAACGAACCAATATTTTACACGTAGAACGGGTCAGTATTCAAGTAGACAGCACCCATGG
>JASAMW010005553.1:0-10712 GCA_030247985.1 Epsilonema sp. ZAB3_2 | reverse complement strand
TCTACTTACAAATAGGAGCGATGTCTGTGTGTGTGTGTGTGATGCTATACACTCGCTCAGTTTTGCAGCTATAGCGTCGGCCAATGGCTCATTCGAAAGCTTATGACCCCGAGGGCGGCCAGAAGGCCTTCGATTTTTGATCCGATCAGCCGATCACCAATAATCGATCGATAATCGATATTTTAGTACTAAAAGCGCGCTGATTCACTCATAACTCGCTCAATTTTGCAGCTACAGCATCCATCCATGTCTCTTTCGAGAGCTTATGGCCCCGAGAACGCCAAAAAGGCCTTCGATTTTTGATCTGATCAGCCGATCACCAATAATCGATCGATAATCGATATTTTAGTACTAAAAGCACGCAGATTCGCTCACACTCACTCAATTTTGCAGCTACAGTGTCCATCCAGGGGTCTTCAATGAGCTTATGCCCTCGAGGGCGCCAGGAAGGCCTTCGATTTGTGATATGATCATCCGATCACCAATAATCGATCGATAATCGATATTTTAGTGCTAACAGCTACAGGCTGCAGTTACTTTTCTTCGTCTTCCACACGACCAGGTAAAATAATCAAATTTTGCAACAGAAAAAGCAAACCGAAGCCCTTCGATTTTTGATCTGATCAACCGATCACCAATAATCGATCGATAATCGATATTTTAGTACTAAGAGTACACAGAAACTAAATGCCGCATTTTTTCCAGCCAGTGTTTGCAAATGGTCACGCCCGAAAGTGCACATGAGACTAAGCGGGAGATGTGCCAAAGGGTTGCCAGATCTGCAAAAGGGCTGCCAGATTGCTTATGCGCAAAAAAGGGTTGCCAAATCTGCGATGCGATAGGGTTGCCAACTCTGTGAAAGGGTTGCCAGATGTGCAACTTTTTGCCAATTGTCCAAAATGGTTGCCAGAGTAGATACATTAATAAGTTTCCATATCTCTACAGTACACAACAGGGTTGCCAGATTTGCTTTTACTGCGAAGCTGTAACGGGCCACTGGTCTTACAAAAAGCCAGGTCCCCCAAATTATCCGACTTTTTCGCCAAGTTGTCAGATACGCAAAAAAAATCTTAAACGGGTAATTTGTAAGACGGTTTTTTTCAGGATAAAACGTCCAAATAGATAATCCTATGATAAGCAAAAATATCTCTCAAAAAGCCATTTTTTGTAAGAAATCCTTTAATTTTTGTAAGATGTGAAGAGCCAAAATGTAGGAATATCTTAAAGTTTCGAAAATTTTTGTAGGATTTTGTAAAATCTTTCAAATTTTTGAAAAAAGCTTACAAAAATTTTTCTTGGCAAATTGTATGCGGCGTTTCGAAACAAGTCAGAACTTTTTGCTTCAAAAATCAAAGATCTTACATTTTTTTCGTTCAAAAACGAAATACGAGTTTGAGGATACACGTTGTAGGACGATCTGACTTTTTTTTCAGAATCCTACAACCCAAAATTTTCCCTCCTAAAGGGTTAATATAGGGGGGAAATTATCTGCATAAATGTACCAAATCGCTTTGTCTGGAGGCCACAACTCATGTGGTTCATCCACAATATCTCCCGCCACACTACCGGAAAGTTGCATGTCGCCCAGAATAGACAAGTTGCCTTTTGCTATTTCTTGCAGTTCTTTTTCCGCCCATGCTCTCATCCTTTCTGACTGTTTCAGGGAGATAATGACGTCTCCTACCAGTGGGCTTTTTACTGGAATTGGCTTCGGACCCTAAGATATGGCAAATGGCATACGCACGTACTATGTACGTAGGTAGGTACCGTACCATTATTGCACATATTTTTACTCGAAAGACTATTGGGCATACCTACTAGGTACCTTTTCGATTCTGGCGTATATTTCTTCAACTGCGTTAAGATTTGCCACCGTCTTCTTTACATCCTGCTTAGTCCGAATGGGAGGAAGCAGACCACCCGGCGACCAACAGTCTCCTTCAGTCATGGTAGGTGAGGTGAGGCTCCTCACTAACTCATCCTCATCTATGTCCTCCTCACTCTCATATCGTCGTCGCCATGCCAGAACGTCATAACTCCAGTCAACCACTTTTTGAGAAAAACGCATTTGAAAGTTTGATTCACTCTGTTAAATCAGGTAATGGTGGAAACACCTCTCAATGCATATCACATTTGAGCTTGATTCTCTGGCTATCTCTGGATGTCAAATTTATACTCAAAGTGCTGTTCATTCCAGAGAAAAAGGCAAAAAACTTTGGTGATGTCGGGACTTACGACGTTCTGGCACAAAAAATTTTGTCCTAACCGTCACTTTTTTCAATCATATCTCTACTTTAGTCAAACAATGAGAGGCATTGACCATCATAGGAAAGAAGCAATTGAAAAAGCAAGTAATAAAGAGCATTAAATGGTTTCTGAGGCAAGAAATTATGCAGTTTCAAGGCAGTACCTGGAGTTACGATGTTCTGGCATAAATCTTGAAAACGTAATGATGAAGCACGCATTTATTAACAAATTATGCGATTCTGCTCTTTTTGTGCGTAATTTTGGAGATATGACGATTTGGGATGTAAGTTTACCAACCTACCAACCCAAATCGGTCATAAACTCAATTTTTAAAAAAATGGAGTTATGACGTTCTGGCATGGTGACGACGATATCTGGTTTGTTCGTGTATTATCCAAGCTTCAAGGGCGTGGACACAGATACAGAACACGACGATCCATTGCCATTGCAATTTTGAACGCATCATCCACTCATGAAAGCCGACGACCGGACCGAATCAGCAGTCCAAAAAGAAAATGAATGCATTGCTGGTGGCATAGCCTATCGAAAAGAACCTTCACACCATGTATCCAATCCAGAATTAAAAGTATATAGTTCTGCTTAGGAAAAGAATGGAGGACGTAGTGTAAACGAAAAAAACCATCCGCGGCGGATACTCGCCCGATTGTTTGGGTTTTTAAAATACCCATAGCATTATGTATTTAGATATCCAATTATTTACAAAACAAAGAATTTGTAGTAATTTTACTACTACAAGTAGTAATTTTTGACTTTCTGTAGGTACCTACCTGAGTGGCGTAGTAATCGTAGTAATAATGTAGTAATATTTGGTGTCCTCCTGTTTGTATGGGAAAAAACTTTCAGAAGTGTGTTTTTAGGCTATTTTGAGGTCCAAATTTCAAAAATTTTATTTTTGCCATTTTTCAGTCTGAATCAATATTTTCATGATTCAGTACATCTTCTGCATGCTTTTAGCTGGGTTTTGGCTTCATCGGCGCTTTTGCAGTGTCAAAATTTTAACCTGGGCTTTGCGTAGTAATGAACCCTGAGTGCCACAGTAATGAGGCATTTTGAAACCTGGCAACCTTGGCCCCAACAAGGTGAGCTTGCACAGTTGTCCACCACTACAATAAGTAGGTTATTGACCACTCTGATTAGTGACAGGTCACCAAATTATTTCATAGCGTAAAGCATTAAAGTTTGTGAAACCTTGTTTGACATTTCATTCCTATTGTCTCTGGATGGCATACTATACACATGAATACTGTAATGACTCGTGTATAACCCCCTTCGTTTTTGCAACTGACACCAACTCAGCCGTTTTGTTCTGACTTGCATTAAAGCGCCATTGTATTACCTCTGTCTTTATTTTCCAAAGATTCGAAAGGAAGGAGTGAAAGGTTTTACTTTTTAAGAAAGTACATGTGCAGGTACACCAGTAGCAAATACTAACAATATCCCCAACCGACATTTTCTTTCACCCAGAACCGGGAGAAAAAACCCAATACATTGATGTTGTAGTCAGCGTAATTGCCATTCCTTGGAAAGTTCTAATACATGCGAGGATCCAGCTGCAGCAGAACTCTGCAGCGGTGGCTACAGTGCCCGTCGTCATCGTTGTTGTTGTTGTTTTTCGAATCATAGTACTCGCGCTGGAACTAATTGTTTTCCCTGAGGTTGTTGTTCCAGCTCCACTGCTTGTACTTTCGGTGCTAGTAGTTGGTCGATCCCTGTCAGTTGTAGCGGTGGCTGAAGTTGTAGCTGTAGTTGCTGTAAAAGGGAAAAATAAAAATGCCTGGTTAGTACGTACACCAGGGTACTATGGACTAGGCTAGGGGTATGGACCAGGCCATGGGAATACCCGTACAAGTTACGTACGTACGTACGTTATACGTATACGTGTACGTATAACCTACGTATAAGTTTCAAGTCTACCTTAGCAAACAAAATGGGCCGATTTGAGACAATATCAATCGATTTCTTGAACTCTCCTCTTCCAAATGACTTATTTGGTTTTTCATTTGCTGAAACAGCACACAAGTTCAAGGGAGCTAATGTGGTCAGGTTTACCCCATGGCTGTACCCCACAGTACCCCTTTGGGTAAAAAGCTGCTGGTTATGATGCCGGCATTCCAACCTGCCCCACCACCATTCCTGCATGCAAGACGTACCCTATATTATGTGCTCAGTCTGTAACGTAGTGCATAATGCCTTGCCTTGCTCACTTTCTTTCGATCGGAATTCTAATTCAAATCCTGCATCTCGGAGCTCCTTGGTGTAAATTGTCAGTACTTTCAGTATGACAACCAGCTGGTCAGATGATGATGAAGTCCATTTGGTCTTGGCACCACTTCCCTCCGTCTTTACACAAAATCTGCACAGCGACAGATACTTGGAAGACAAAATGCATACAAGTTCGGTGGGACATATGCATTTTGAAGACAAGAAAATACATGGAAGTTCGGTCGGACGTATTTATTTTTTCAACAACCAATATTTCTGCAAGAGCACTACGGTACATACGAACAGAAACCCCAGAAGGCTATGCACGAAACATTACAGTAAAGTACTGTTGCATTTTGAACATCACATTATACATACGTACGTACCAGTATGTAAATATTTCCCGGCGCATAGGGCAGCACCTTACCTGTTGCCTGTATTTTCGAAGTCGGAGTCTCGCAGTTCCACCCATCGCTTTTTGCACCTGGAAGGATTCCCCAACCCCATGTCAACTTTTTTGAGCCTGTATTGAAGAGCAGAACCATGAGGTGCCTAAATCAGAGACAACAAAAAATAATTGGGTACTGGTGTTTAGTTATGCTGTATATTTTTTATCTAACCATTTGTTCCGATCTCATGCCTTACTTTTATAATCCAAACACACGTTGCGGCTTGTTCGTACCAACCATCTGGAATTTCGATAGTTTGAGAGTGAGATTCAGCCGTAATATCATATCCACAATTCGCTGAAAGAATTATTGCGTATTGAGCCGAGGCCACCACTACCACTTACACTCTATGATTACGCACTTTTTCTTTCAATTCAGTTCAATAGACTACTGTAATGTTTCGTGTATTTCCCCCCCCCCCTCGAATATAGCCCCCCTCGTATATAGCCCCCCCCCCCCCTAATCGGTGCCTATCGTCATTTGTACTCGTATATAGCCCCATATCAGAGACTGCGAGAAACGACGAAAACGAAGAATTTTTCAGCGGAAGGCAGCGTTTTCGACGTGTTTCTAGCCATAGCAGTTGATGGCAAATCATTTGGGACAGTTTGGGATACATTTTGGTTTTCACCCCTCTTGACCACCCCTTCAGACATGGCCGATCATAGCCCAAAATGATAAATTTTGCGCAAGAATGGCTTGTTTTATACCACTATAGCTTGAAAGCATGCAAAATAAACCAGAAAAACGAGTTCAGGAGGTCCAAAAACCTCACTTTGATCACTAATGCAAAATGCCCTTTTATATAGCCCCCCTTTTGTATAGCCCCCTCTCGAATATACTGTAATGTTTCGTGTATTGCCCCCTCTCGAATGTAGCCCCCCTAATCGGTGCCTATCGTCATTTGTACTCGTATATAGCCCCATATCAGAGACTGCGAAAAACGACGAAAACGAATGTTTTTACAGCTGAAAGCAGCGTTTTCGACGTATTTCTAGCCATAGCAGTTGATGGCAAATCATTTGGGACAGTTTGGGATACATTTTGGTTTTCACCCCTCTTGACCACCCCTTCAGACATGGCCGATCGTAGCCCAAAATGATAATTTTTGCGAATAGCTTGTTTTAGACCACTTTAGCTTGAAAACATGCAAAATAAACCAGAAAAACGAGCTCAGGAGGTCAAAAAACCTTACTTTGGTCACTAATGCAAAATGCCCTTTTATATAGCCCCCCTTTTGTATAGCCCCCTCTCGAATATAGCCCCCGCTAATCGGGGCTTACCGATCATATAGCCCCAGGGGGCTATACACGAAACATTACAGTAGCCCCCCCTAATCTGGGCTTACCGATCATATAGCCCCAGGGGGCTATACACGAAACATTACAGTATTCTCTGTATTGTATTGTTCAGTTATATTCTGTAGTAGGTATGTAGATGTATATACAGGGTGTCTCATAATAAACCGTCCACCTTCCCGTGCATGTAACTCTGGAACCACACCATAGATTTTAATGCGGTTTTTTGTATTTTGTAGGCAAGGCTTCAACTGAGATGTGTACAAAATTTTAGCTTTTTAGGCCCAATGGAAGCTGCGCAAGCACCTTTTTCCTCCAGCGGTCAAAAACAAGGTTTTCCGAACTGGTAGTGCCGATTTAGGGGTAATTCTGTGCATGATTCATAATAAAAATTTGCCTCGTAATGAAGAAAGATGTCCCAAAATGCTAGGAAATGTGTATCTCATGCATTATCCCCAGTGCCAGCATAGCAAACGCATGAAACAGGGTATCTTGAAAAACTGAAACCGATATTTTTTCCATGGTAAAGGAAAACGTCGATTTTGAGCTTCGAGATTCAAACCGTGGTGGTCTCCGAAGTATGTGGACCACATAGTTGAAATTTTGTACACTTACTTGTTGAATGAAGCCTTGGCTACAAAATACAAGAAACCGCATGAAAATCTAAGATGTGGTTCCAGAGTTACATGCAAGGAAAGGTGGACGGTTTATTATGAGACACTCTGTATAACCCTTACAATTTCACATGACGTCTATAGACGTCAAGAATTATATGGCAAATAATTCTTTCAATTAAATTCTTCAGACAGCCCCTCGGAAATTCTTTCGATTTGGACTTAGTTTTTTTCGCATATTTGAAAGAATTTCAAAAATAAATCCTTAGAAATTTTCGGGAAAAATCTTTCAAGTTTTTCAATTTTTTTCGACAAAAATCCTGATACATGAAAATCCTACAATTTCAATTTTTTGTAGGGAACCCACTTGCATATCGAAAATCTTTCAATATATTAGGTATTGTAAAAACCTACTAATTCAAGTTTCTCCACAATGTATGGGCATGTGGACTCAAGCCTGCCTTCCTGCCAAGACTCAGGCCTCTCCCAATTATGCTTGGAGGAACATGCAAAGCACAAAAACTATCTCAACCTTGTCCCATTATTGGGTGTGGCAGATGTTCTTTGCAGATGCCATGAATGAATGATGCATGCATATGTATTCATGAGTTGAACTAAGCCGTAGTACTTGGGTCGCTAGGTGACTCCTCTGCTTTAACCTTGAGTTTTAGTCCAACTTTTGATCAGCAAGGTGGATCCAGATCTTTTCAAAATCTGGAATGCCTATTTTCTGGATTGCATCAGTTTTTGAGATTGAAAAGCTAAAATGAAAAGGCATCCTGAATAATGAAATATAGAAGTCTTTAGTTTGGTGAGTTTTTGGCGCGAGATTTTGAAATTCTGCACTTTGTATGACAGAATGAAGTGAATGGATGATGCAATATTTCGTCAGTGTGGATCCAGATTTCTTCAAAATCTGGAACACCTGTTTTCTGGATTGCATCAGTTTTTGTGAGTGAAAAGCTAAAAAGAAAAAGGCGTCACTAGCTGAAAACAGACAGGGAAAACTTGCTCATAATGAGCATATTGATTTTTTTCATGTTGAAACATAAGAACTGATGAGCATGAACAGACTAGAACTCCCACCTGCTAAGCAGTCTGACCACGTGAGTACTATTACTTGCACCGAGCATCTTCTATCACTTGCAAACGCGTGTTCACACAAGCTGTTACTTTCTTGTACCAAGCAAAGCGCAAGAAGGCATGCGAGAAAGTGAGAGTTGGTCGCTGTCACTCTACCACTCAGATGAGAAGATGCTTGGTATAGTAAAAGTAATCACACAGGTAGACTGGTAGCAGACGCGAGTACAATCTGACTGTACTCGTCAGTTCCTCTGTTTCAGCACAAAATACAGACTTGCTCATTTCGAGAAAGTTGTTCTGTATGTTTTTGGTAACTGAATACTGAAATCTATACGGACTAAAAATAGTCTTTAGTGAGTATTTGGTGCAAATTTTGCACTTTTTATGACAGAATGAAATGAATGGATGATGCAATATTGCATCAGTGTTGATCCAGATATCTTCAAAATCTGGAAGGCCTGTTTTCTGGATTGCAGAAACTAATCCATAACCTGCCATTTATGTGGAGAATGCTATGGAATGACCACAACCTCCTGACAAATTCTGAATGCAGCAAAACCGAAAAAAAACATTGGACAAAATCTTTTAGCTGCTAATTTTGAGCATCACAATACACTACTAATGGCCTGTTTCCATTCCATTGCTCTCACTTAGTAGACATCTAAATAGAGAAAAACCCAGTAGTGTACTGCAGCAATTGTATGTTAATATCAATAGTTTTCACATACTTGTCCATGTTTTCCCACATTTCATTTTAAATTGCTGTTTAGGTTTTCCAGAGGTTGTCAGGAGGTGTGCTCCACAGATTGTTCTTACCAGAACACATTCAAAACAAGTAATGTGACAACAACCTCCTGAGAATGTGTGAGAACTGTGTGTGAACTCAATATTTGCAAAAACTCAAGAACTCATAGGAAACATGTATACAAGAACATCCTGGTAATGACAACCTTGGAATAGAGAGACCAGGGTGGATGTACTAGATTATAATATCATGTTTTCTAATTTTGCATACAAAAAACTAGAAATTGAAGTAGTAGGAATTCCTTCCTACAATTTGTAGGAATTCCTACAATTTGTAGGAAGGAATTAGTAGGAATTCCTACTATTTCATCAAAAATGAATTAAATTGCAGAATTCTTAGGTTTCTATTTTCAACAGTAGAAAGCTGAGCTTAGCAACTGCAGCTCCAGTTCAACTGGGCATTTGCCCTGTTACATCTCTGCACTGAGGGATACTTAAAGGGCAGATGCTGCAAAGATTTTCCATAATGCAGGAAGAAATCGATTTTTGAAATTCCTTTGGTCAACCTATGCAGTTTTTTATGCTGAATCGACTCCATCCCATGTCTCATTGCGATTTTGCCTCCTCATAGAGAAAATTCACTTGAAGTTCTCTTCGAATGCCCATTTTGTTCTTGTCAATGTGGAAGTGAGTGACCAAGTGGGAAGTTCAGGACCACCTAAGCCTATGCAAAGTTTGAACTAAACTAAGTGACCACACAGGAAAGAATGAAATGAATGATCACCCGGTAATGTACAGTCTGCAACATGTGACAAGTAAGAATCCTCGCTCCTTTCCCAGAGGTTGTGTTGTTTGTGTGCGCAGTCTACCCAGTGAAATTGAGGAGAAATGGACAGATTGTGAAATGTTGAGAGGAGGGGAATTCTGATATGCTTTGGAATCCTCCTGTCTCCTTGCTTCAACTTCTGTGCACTAGTCTGCATCATGTGACAAGTGGGAATCCATGTGGCACATGGTGGATGCGGAGGAAACCGAGGAGGTACCGGGGAGACACTGCGACTGCACAACCCGCATGGAGTAATGGAGGCAAAAAAGAAAAGAAAGGAAAAAGAAATAGAGACAGAAAAGAAGGAGTGAGTAGGCCATTGATACTTAACCATTGCTGATTCATGTAGTGTTAAAAGGTAATGTAGTCTCATTTTGTGCCAGTTCTGTCATTATATCTTGAAAATAAATAATGTAATACAAAAACTGCTTTGAGATTTCTGTGAATGTGTGGATGTGGATTTCATTGGAGTGTGGATTCCATTTCTGGATTCCATGAAAAAGTGGTTATAATTGATTCAGAACCACATGAGCTGAACTATAGAAAAATTTATTGAATGATGTAGAAACAGTCTGACATTTCATTCGATGATGGCAAACTGTTGCCTTCATCAGGAATCAAATAAAATACCCAGCTGTAAGAGAATGAAAACGTGAGCACAAATACATACTAAATGACCAGACAGCGGAAGAATGAAATGAATAGTGCTACTGAGCAATTAGTGATTTTGGTCACCCGACTTCAATACTGAAGATTCATGCTGATTAGTGAAATTTATGTTTAAAAATTAAAGAATTTTCAGCGAAATTGAAGTCGATATTTGAAAGAATTTTTTAGATGCAAGAATAATTTTGACCATTGTAAGAATGAAAAATGCACGTTCCTACCATTTCATGACAAGTTCTTACTATTTAGATGAATTCGTAGGCATAATTTGAAATTGAAAGAATAAGTCATATCGTAGGATTAATTTTTCCCAAAATTTGGCTTATTTGAAGGATTTTTATTTTTGCCTCCATACAAAAATGAAAGAATTTCTCTGAAATTGAAAGACTAATTCGTGATGAAAATGAAAGACTCATTTGGTCGAAATATAAGGAATAAAATTCGCGAAATAGAAAGAATTTGGAGTTTTGTGATTGAAAGACGCATATTTTTTTCCAAAGAATTACCTAAATATATTTTTTTCATTCTTTTAATTTCAAAATTGAAAGAACGTACCGTGTTT
>JASAMW010005552.1:0-50934 GCA_030247985.1 Epsilonema sp. ZAB3_2 | reverse complement strand
GCGTGATTATTCATTGCGTGATTATTCAGTGCGCGATTGTGAACCTTCGACCCATCAGTGAATTAGATCAGTTGCAGCTGCATTTCGCTGTGAGAGTTGCACAAGAGTGGTATTTTTAATTATAAATTTTAATCAAAAAATGCAAACAGTGTATTTTTTGCATGCGATTAGTTATTTCAGGAATGTTCTTGTGTTCACTCCTATGCTAGGCTTAGGCTTAGGTTAGGCTTAGGCTAGTATAAGCCTAGCCTATGTGTGCAATCTAGCCTAAGCCTTGCCTAAACCTAAGCCTAAGCCTAGCCTAAACCTAAGCCTAGCCTAGGAGTCAACACAAGACACAATCGCGGTCAAAAATACATTGTTTGCATTTTTTGATCAAAATTTGTAATTAAAAATACCACTCTTGTTCAGTCTCGCAGTGAAATGCTGCTGCAACAAACAGATCTAATTCACTGATGGGTCGAAGGTTCACAATCACGCACTGAATAATCACGCAATGAATAATCACGCAATGGATAATCACGCACGGAAATGGACTACCTACTGGGTGGGACGGAGCAGAAGAGAACTTTTCGGCAACAACGAATCCGCGCAGAACGCAGAGCCGCAGAACGCAGAATAAATTGCGCAGAATGCAGAGACGCAGAATACAGGGTGTAAATGGCGCAGAATAGTGATTGCTTAGCATGCTGTGATGTTTAGAAAAGACGCATCCAGACATGTACTCCTAGAGAGTTGTACGCGCCCACCAAAACCTGGGTGGGAAAGTTAGTTTGCCAATCTCAAAATTTCAAAAACTTTTTGGTAAACTAACAGTGCCACTCCCAAAAGCTTGCATTATTGCAGTCAAAGGTCAACACAGCACCCTGGCAAGAAGCCATAATGAGGTAAATTTGGTGGGAGCTTATCATTGGGAAGTTGGGAGGTTATCAATGGGAGGTCAGGGGGTTATCTGGGAGGTTGCATTAACGTTCAACCCATCAGTGAAGAAGATCCATTGAGGTGTTTGAAGTGACTGGCGCTGGGCAGTGAATGGTTATATCTATTTTGCGCAGGCCGACAGATGGACTTTGAGGCAGGCTGAGGCTTAGGCTTAGGCTGAGGCCTACCCCTCTGCATCCAATACCTAAGCCTAAGCCTTAGCCTAAAATGCAATGAAATACAAACCGCAGCAAAATGCAACTCCAACTGATTTCTTTACTTATGGGTCTAATGTTAAGCCATCACAGTTGGCATTCGTATTGACATCTGCATCAGCATTCAAGCCGTGTTTATGCCAGTGGAAACGCAGTGCAAACGTTGGTGTTCAGCATCCATTTCGAATGAGACATTATTGGGAGTGGCACTTTTAATTTACCAAGAAGATTTCTAAAAATTGAGTTTGGCAAACTTAGTTTACCTGTTACCACTCAGATTTTGAGTGAATTTTGCCTTGCGCAGGCGCGCGTGGCGCCCTGATTTCTAGGAGTACATGGCTGAATCGTCCTTCTAAACTTCGCAGCACGCTAAGGGATTGCCATACAAAAAGATTCTGCGCCATTTACACCCTGTATTCTGCGTCTCTGCGTTCTGCGCAATTTATTCTGCGTTCTGCGTCTCTGCGTTCTGCGCGGATTCGTTGTTGCCAACCTTTCAACGATTTGCATTCGAATAGAACTTCTATTAGAAGTCTTCTGCAGCACTACCAGCATGTTTCGGAAGGCCGTTAGCGTCAAAGCTTCTCTTCAGCTCAAGAGTTCCGAAAAGTAAACTATTTGTGGTTGAATTTTGCTTTTGCCATGTACATACCTGTGTGCGCCATACACTTTATGCTTTATGAACCGAGAATCAGAATGCTTCATATGTTGTTTAGGAAGAAGTTGAAGCTCCGTCTTAGAGAAGCGCGTGAAGCAACTGTAGCACAAGGGACCGAGGATGCAAAAGACGAAACTTTTCTCGGATCCCTGTTCCAAGGGAAAGGGGCAGATGGCACTGTGACCAAAATTGTACTTGGAGACGAGTCGGTTTTGCAGGTTTATTCCGCAGACAAACTGCCCATTGCGTTCGAAACCGAAGATCATTTGCTCGTGCCTTCTCGTAAGCTGCACACTTTCTTGGCTTGCTTTTTGATTCTTGATTTCTTGTACATGTGTACACATACCGAACCCCGCTAATGCAGAAAGCATACAGTGCTCCTGTGCTTTAGTCTTTTTGCTCTGGCGATGTCCCAATATGTTGCATACGTTCTTGGTCCCTGAGATGGTCTTCGACAATCTGCAAAGAGGCGCTGGTAAGTAACAGCAGCTCTAGTTCCAGGTTCATTTACACGTGAGTGCTTACAGTACTGTACGTTAGGAATGTCACAACTCGTACGTCGCTTTATGCCACAGTATGTGTTCACGACGGTTGTGTAGCGTTCCGTATGGGCTGTCTGTTATTTTTCAGATATCATGCTTCCTGGCCTTATCTTCTCTTCAGCTTCTGAACTTGGAAGCTTGAAGGCTGGTGCACTGTGCAGCATCTCTTTGTTGGATGAGAAGGCTGGTACAGTGCGTGGCCCAGTAGCTGTTGGTTTCACCCTGATGTCCAGCTACGATATGTTTGCTTGTGGCATGAAAGGAAAAGGAATCAAGATTCTACATTTCTACAGGGACCATTTATTGTGCGTACGCTTCTATGCTTTGGCTGTCTAACTCACTAACGATTAGCAGGAGTACATATACGGTACATATGAAGCATCTGCAATACTTTAGCTTGAAGTTACCGCATTCTTTCATGGGATCCTATTTCAGCGAAATGGGTCCAAACGCACAGCTGCCTCCCATACGGCAGCGTGTCTTAGCAGCAGAACCGCCACATTCCGATGACGTCATTCCTCCATGCACAGTCGACAATGAAAATACGACTGCCCCCAAAATGCCTGAGTCCAGTATTTGTGATGAAAAACCGATAACATCGGAACATATTGAGAGAATGAGTGATAGCGAAGAAATACTTCCAGCAGAAGAGACGCCAAAGCAAGAACCGACCGAACAGGAAGAGGGGGATGCAGCCAGTGGCGTTAAAGAGACAGAAGAGGCGAGCGATGAAACTTTGCTGCTCAGCTGCTTCCTTTTGGCTCTGAAAACTCGACTACAGAAGACTGACTTGCCCATACTGGTTAGCACCTTTTTCAACCAGTGCTTACTGCCTGCGGTGCCAGCAGGACGACGGGTTGAACTGAAGCGAACTCGGTGGAAGAAATTCGGGGTCTTTCTGCAAGAAATGAGCTCTTCTAACGGCTACATTCAGCTGGTAGAGCCGAAGAAAGGAGTGCTCACCATTTCTGACGTGAATTGGGCGCACAAGGATTTGAAAAACGTCGCTTTACCTGCAGAAGAAGAAGCAGAAGACCCAGGAGCTACGGAAGTTACTACTATGGCAGAGTACGAACCGCCAGAAATCGAGGAATTCTACTCCATCAACGCCGCCGTCCTTCCTTTGTTCCAGCGACACGAAAATCACAAGAGTGCATCGAAAGGACAGTTGGTCACGGCTACGGATGTTCGCGAAGTTGTGACCGCCTACGTGAAAGCGGAGGGAATGCAGAACGAGGGAGCCGGTACAGTGCTGCTTGACGATTTCCTCTACGGAATGGTGGGTGGGAAAGAGCGGGAATTGAGCTGGGCCGCTTTGTTCCAACGCTTTTACGGCGCGTTGGGCAAGTGCACTCGCTTGAGGTGGCGTCGCGAGGGACGCGAATCGTTAAAGGGCGGATGCGGCAAAGATTTCCCCATAGTGAAGGCTAGGATCGGTTTTGCAAATTTTCTTCGGTGAACTTATGCAGTTGTTCAAGACGAATCGATTCCACCTCCATGTCTCTAGGCGATTTTACCTCTTCGCAGAGAAAACCCACTTACAAAAGGCGTTTCGCAATAAATAGCGCGAAAACGTTGCGAAATACGCTGTCCAAGTGGGTTTTCTCTGCGAGGAGGCAAAATCGCGTCGAGACATGGGGGTGGAATCGATTTGTCTTAAAAAAACTACATAAGTTGACCGAAGGAAATTTTAAAAATCGATCTTCGCCTTCACTATGGGGAAATCTTTGCCAGATCCGCCCTTTAAGACGCACTCCTCTGCCGCCGGTGCGCATCGAGCTGGTCCAAAGAGCGAGCAATAAGAAGGCGACGATGGTGTCCAACTTGGCTGCCTATGGCATCAGGGCGGACGAGATGGCGAAGAGAGTTCAGGTGGCTGTGGCCTGCAGTGCCTCAGTAAGGAAAGATGTGCCGGCTTCTGCATCGGAAGGGCCGCAGCTGATGGTGCAAGGGAATCAGGTGGAGTTCGTTGGAAAGCTCCTATTGGAACACTATCGACTACCCAAGCAGCGCATTCAAGGCTTAGAGCTGGCAGTAAAGCAAAAACAGAAGAAGACGAACCGCAAGTGATTAGAAAGAGAGGATGCAATCACATAAATTCAAATGATGCAGGGGTATCCGACGCCGACGCCTGTTTATTCCGATCTGTGATACTACTGCTACGTGTGCTTGTGTCTCAGATGTGCATTCTGTTCCGTGCTATTCATCCAGGACCGTAAAGACCCATGGCGATGTCGAGCCCCCTCTCTTTGTAATGGTACTGTACGTTGTGTGTATGTACGTACATAACGTACATACAGTATGTACAATGCCTTCCCGTGACATGAAGTGTTCAAACGCACATCGATATCAACGATATCGATCGATATCGAACGATATCATTGCACGGCACAGCATTACGATAACGTGCAGTTATTGTACATTTGTGGGATGGGTGATGTTTCTATGAACTGGCTGCTTGCGATGAAAACGGTTAGCATACCACATCCCGATTCGAACCTTTGACGTTGATGGTACGTAACGTAAATGAACACTGCACAGAAGCATGTACAGTAGCTTACGTGGTATTTTAGCCGCAGTTGCTACTGCATGCACTAGCCCCTGTAAGTGCACAAACAAAGCATGCTCTGTTCGGATGCTTCTGCTTCTGTGTTTATGGTATGCGATATGGCGATAGTTAGCTGACTAGGATAATGTAGTGCACAATGCACCTATGCGTTAGATAACTAAACCGTACATGTGTAATCTGGTTTTGTGGGGGCGCGGGGGAGTCGTAGGCTGCTTGTAATTATCGCAGGCAAGAGTCAAACAAGAGGCGACAAAGCGCAGAGCCAAGCGTGAGCGAGCGGCACGTTTTGCATGCATGCAAGGCTGCCGAATGCTTGTACGAAACAATTACACAGTACCCATAAGTACATATTATGTGTATGTGCAGACGGTACAAAACATGTATGTATTTATATGTGTTTGTACATTCAGTACAATAAACGTGTAGGAAATATTCGTTCATGTGTTTGCGGGAGATTCAGTAAGCCGTGGGCGTGAGTCGAGAACAATGGGCGGCTTTTGATTCTACGCCCTACTGAGTTCCACCATGCAAAATGGGCGCTTCGGCTTGCATGCAGCTTACAGCTTACAAAATAGAACTAAGCGGTAAAAAGCATACTGTAGGCATCTGCCGCATGAACAAAAGCGCAATGGTGGAGAGTGCAAAATCGCGATCGGCAACCATCGCCGACTTTGTTTTATGTAGCCTATAGTTGCTCGTATGTACTGTACGTATACGCAGTTGGCCTGGCCTTGGTTTTAGTTTGCCACAAAGCCATGAATATTCAAAGCTTCCTTTCATTCGTTTAGTCTTCATGCGACAGTTAGGTTAGCTCGCAAAACGCAGTGATCTGATCATGCTTCTCTCCGAAGCACCCTACAGTAATCTTCCGCCCAACAGTATGCACGGAGAATTCATGCCCTTGAGTGCTCCTACCCTTAGCCTTGACCACTTCACCAACTGTCCACCTCAATATCATGACATCTACTCCTATCATCCAGCTACAGTGAACTTGGACCATTATGCAGTGATGGATGTGCCCGTTCCAGCTGATGGATGTTTTCCTGGCGAGGATGCACAAAAAGCGTCATGGCTGCAGGAACAGCCTCCCCATACCGCAGCCTTTTCCTACCCCTTCGTATCTGCAGAAAGAATGCAGGATTATCAGGCGGAAGCCTTTCGTAACTACGGTCCGGCGATGATGATCGGTATGGAATGGCCAATGATCGAAGGACCTTTGGAGAGTAGTAGATGGACCACGGGCGAAAGCATCTCAAGTGAAGACTGGTGCAATAGGTTTGGTGCCGACTGCGAACCCATGACTGGGAGTGGTGCAAACAGTTTGCCCGACGAAGTTCCACTTCCAGTGTTCTGGGAGGAGAATAGCGAAAATTACAACTGCGCCAACAATTACTCCCAGCTCGAACAGTACAACCAGTACCAGCAAACTGCTAACCAAATGGCGCCTAACGATCAGGCGGGAACACAAAGCTACAGAGACAACTATCAGGTGAGTTTTTCTGCCATTTGTGTGCCAATGCTAAGGTGGACAAAGCGGCTATTTATGGTTGCTCGTGTAGCTATTGAAAATAAAGCGGTATGCTTGTTGCCCACACAATGCTGGACACAATGGCTATTTGCGTCAGCCAAAGCTTCGACCATAGAAATCGACAACGTAAAGTAGTACAGTATGCTTTAGCTCGAGCATTGTCGCGCTTGACTGGACTGGTTAGGTTACTGTTCAGTCCATCTAAGCACATTTCTCTGCAGGTGTGGTCGCTGCATAGCGGCCGCAAAATGCGCGTCCGTACGTGCAGTATACGTGCATTGTAGATAGTGTAGAAGAATAGACTTACGTATAAACGATGTCATGTCGCAGTGACCGAAAATATCACATTCAAACCAAAGTCCGCTTGTGCGAAAACTAGCCGCAATTATGGCGTAGAATGGATGGACGCATGTCCTGGATAATGTACGCGCATAGGCGAGCAAACTTTCGATGCTTTTCGAGCTGCCTCTATTATTGTTGGCTAACTGTACGGATTTGAGTGCATTATGCAGGGCCTTGCAAAAGTAAAATTCCTGCTGCCCACGTGTCGCATACATACTAGTAGTATGCGCCGAAACGGAATTGAATTTGTAGCCGTCATCAACTCCAACTTTTATAGCCATTAGCGGCTTACCACTGTCTGAAATGCACGGACTTGCTCGGCTCTGTTTTGACCATACAGCGACTACCAGTTGCATATAAGTAGCTGTACGTTCGCTCGTTGCTGCTACACGTCGCTGTTACATTTTCCACTGCTCTAAAATAAAAAATATAAAAATTTCGACAGAGAATATTGCACAATGTTCGGAATAGGCGGCAAACGCGGTCCACCCAGCAAGCAGCCGACAATGCTCGTGGCTCGTCCGTATTTGGAAATTCTGCGCGTACCCATTCCACCGCAGTTCTTGGACTTTCAGAGCATCTGGGAACTGCAAACGGCAGCTGCAGCAGCCTCCTCCATGTTGGCCCATGGAGGCAGCGGCGGCCCCATGCTTCCATTTCCATCGTCGCCGCCTACCGGAGCTGCAGCCCCTTCATCCTCCATCTTTCCACCATTCCACCCTTTCGCCAGTATGACTAACATGACCACCCTGACCAACATGCCTCCTGCAAAGGCGCCCACTCCACCAAAAGCAGTGCCGCCTGCAGAAGGTGCACCTACTCCACCAAGAAGAACGGATATCAACGTCAACTTGCCACCGCCATTGCTGGACTGCAGACCTCTGCAACTACAAACAGAAGAGGCAAGGCAGAGGGCAGTACAAGCTGCGGGCATGCTGCTCCAGCAGGAGAGACCGCCACCACCTCTGGTTCAACAGCTACAGAAGGTACATGTACATACAGTATGTGCACATGCATCTACGTTACACTCTTACAGGTACAGGCTCTCTACAGTTATACGTGGTACCTACTTTCTTACCTCTGTTTTTGTCTCAAAATTTAGACTCAGACTGTGCGGCAGCCAACTCCTGCACCGAAAAAGAAACAAGAGTGCGTGAATGGCAAGCCAAGGCCAGCAAGCGCACCAAAAAAGGTACCGAAGTGCGTGGACAAGCAGACGCAGCAGGACGTTGCGCTGATGAAGGCGCAGAGACGATATCTGGAGAAGGTGGCGACGAGCAATGCGGTGGATGCTGAGGAGGTAAAGAAGAAGAAGAAGGTGAAGGACGAGTCGATCCGGTCCGATCTCTCCTTCTGTTACGAGGTGATGATGCTGTATCACAAGCGGCGATCGCGATTGGGCACTGGAGCCAGCTCCGTCCAGCTGTCCATCTGCAATCGCTGCTCCAGTTTCAGTACGGCAACCACCAAGCGGGGAATCACCGAGTTCATGAAGCTCCACCTCTTCAGCCACGTCGGCGTCAATCCCTTCTCCTGTCGCATCTGCGGACTCGCAGCCACCACTAATCCGTCCAAGGTGCGCGCTCACATCAAGAAATTCCACAAAGACGCCAAAGTCAGGGAGAATATCAGGGACGAAAGAGCGGAACTCAACGTACAACTTTGCTCGCTGGCCAGAGCTTGCTTCCAATAGCAATAATAGTACATAGACTTGCTGCACTTTACCTAGTACTTTTAGCATATACTACACTAGGCTACGCATTCGTTTTCGGTACATACGTACAGCACATAGAGGGTAGGTACGTACAAGGTACGTACGGTACTGTGGCCACTTGAGATCCAGCGCATATTTATTTTTTATTCTTGTTCTTGATAGAGATTGTACGTACGTATGTTTGTAGAGATTATGTGCAATGATCAATATGTACGGCTGAATGCTGTGATAGGGTTTTGTTCAAACTGTATGCGAAAATGTATGTGATATGACAATAACACAGGTCTTTTGCTTCCACCAAACTGTAGTAGCTTTAAGTGGTTGTGGATAATAAACCCAGTGTTAATTAGTGCACCTGATTTTTTGTGTCGAGATCAACGCCAAAAAACTTTCTGTCCATCAACATTGGTAACAGCACCTTTGAGCACTGCATCTTTCTGAAACAATATTCAGCACTCTTGCAGAACAGAACGTGTATCGTGTAACACCGTAGTACGTACAATACGTACAGTGCGTATTGTGTACATACGTACAAAGGCGCTACACTACATACGTACCCTAGGCCAGACCTAATGCCGAAACAGGTTGGGTTAGAATGGATTTGTCGTATCGAGTCGTCCAAGAAACAACATTGTGGTCAAGAAAGCTGCGCTGCCCACCGTTTCCGTTCTCCGAAGAATAGAAAAAACATAAGAACATGCTGACGCAATTTTCCTTCGGCTTTTCTCTTTGCTTAGCTTTGAGACTGGTGCCGCTTCTGCATACAGCAGAAGAAAGCTGCCTCAAGGAGTCGTGTAGTAATGAAAAGCAAAACTTTGTGATTCTGTTGGCTGACGATCTCGGCTATGGAGATTTGTCCTGCTACGGTCATCCAACGCAGGAATGGGGCCCCATCGACCAAATGGCAGTCGAAGGACTCAGATTCACCCAATTTTACGCCGCCGACAGCCTCTGTACTCCGAGCAGAGCCGGATTACTCACCGGTAAAACACGACGCAAAAACTGTGCGTGTGTTGTACGTAGACGACTCGCACACTAGATGATAGTGTTATAGCGTGGTGTTTTACATTTACAGTTTTTCCTAAAGTTAGAACAGTACTGTAGAATAGTTGAGCGGTCAAACATAGAGAGTTGATGCTTCAGGTCGGTTGCCAGTTCGTTTGGGCATATTCGGCCGTCCAAAGCGGTGTCTCCATCCGCAAGACAGAGGAGGGTTGCCTCGCACCGAGAAAACCATTCCAGAGTACCTGCACGCCGTGGGCTACCGCACAGGCATGGTGGGGAAGTGGCATTTGGGCATCAACGCAGTAAACAACACCGACGGTACACACTTGCCGGTGCACCGCTTCGATTTCGTCGGCAGCAACCTACCGTACACCCTCAACTGGGATTGCGACGACACCGGCGTTTTCGCCAAAGAAGGGCCCAACAGGCAAAAATGCTTTCTCTATCACGGCGACCGAATTGTCCAACAACCGATAAAATTCGAGGATCTCACCCGAAGGATGGTGGGAGAGTTCAAAAACTTTGTGGACGATGCTGAAGATAGGAAGAAGCCATTCTTTTTCTACTTTTCCTTCCCTCAGGTGCACGTGAACCTTTATGCTTCAAAGAAATTCAACGGCTCATCAGCCAGGGGCATGTACGGCGATAATTTGAACGAGATGGCGTGGGCGGTGGGGGAAGTGTTGGCGCATTTGGGCCGTCGAAAACTGGAGAAACGGACGCTAGTGGTGTTCATGTCCGACCACGGAGCGCATGAAGCGCTGTGTCAGCTGGGAGGCGTCACGGCACAATTCTCAGGTGATATGTCACGGCGTACGTGACTTCTACAATGTACAGTATGTATACAATTTGTAGGTATGTACTATGTACACCTTCGTACATATGTCGTAGCGGGATCTTAAAGGACCGAGATTTGAAATCCCGCTAGCGGGAAATGAAATTTTAGTTCCCGCTAGCGGGATATGAAATTCGAGAAACCGCTAGCGGGTTCTGCAATCTGAAAGATATCATAATTATTTATGACACTCGGCGCCGGAAAGTTTATTGCACTATTGGGGGCAAGTCAAAATGCATTCGTCAGTATAAAATGCATGTTTTCAATGAACAGACGCACATTCTTAATTGTCTCGTGCTCTTCTCTATTGTCTCACATCATTGTCTGCCCCCAACCAAATTTCAAGAAGCTGCAGGAATGCCTGCAATAATTATTCATGAGGAGGAAGATGAAAAGAATAGATGGAAGGCCATGATCATTGCTACATACATAGTCAACCACGATCCTAATTGCCATGGGTGTTCTCTTGTGTGTGAAGCACAAGCTGCAAGGCTTAATTTTATGTTGAGCACAATAAGCTGCTCAGCATAAAATCGCGAAAACGGTGAATTGCTGGAAGAGGACAGTTACATAATTTGGAAGCTAACGTCAGAGCACCAGTGCATTAGGGCCAGCAAAAGTTGAAGGCAGTGGAGTCGTCGATTTTATTATTGCAAGGACAGACGGGGAAGAACATTCTCTTTAGATGCAATCTTGCTGCTGTTGAGCTGTAGGTTGGAGATCAAGTGCTTCTGCCAATTGCCTTCTGTCAGTTATTGTTATTGCAAGCCCCAAAACCTGATGGTGTTTGAATAAAATCGGCAGTATCAGTTATTGAGGTGGCGCAGACGCTTCGGGTGTCAAAAAAGTTTACACAAAGAATGAAGCTTTTGGGATATTTCACATCCCGCTAGCGGGATGCCAAATTTTCAAATCCCGCTAGCGGGTTCTAAAATTTCATCTCCCGCTAGCGGGATTTCAAATCTCGCTACCTTTTATAGTCTGTCCAGAATAAGTTGGCAGTTCCACTTGTGAGTTTTGCGTTTCTCGTTTTGCGATCGCCATAACCGCGCAGCAGATGTAGTACATACGTATGGTTTCAGAGAAGGTCTAAAATTAGCTGAAACCCATTGTATTCCCACCTCTTTTTCTGTGTCAAGTTATAAACGTGTTATCCTCTGCGTGATTTTTCCTTTTCAACCCAATTTCTTTGGTGCGTGTCCCTAATCCTTCCTCCGCGCTTCCTTCTGTTCCGCTTTGCTTGTGCTGTTCTTTCTTTCTTCTTTTTTTTTTATCGGTGCTCCGGTGTGCTGTGCACAGCTGAGAAGACAGTAGCGGGACGGCGTGCAAGTCCAACTGCCAACTTATTCTGGACAGACTATAGATCCCGCTACGACACATACATGTATACTCCAGTAGGAGAAGAACGGTACGTAGCATAGGAAAAGTACGTTGCGCAACGAACAACCACATCATGTTAAGAGATTTGAGCACAAGAGAAGAAATTTGAAAAATTGGACTAAGGACTGTTCCATCTTGCCCTGCGTAACCACATCATGTGCATGCGCCATGTTTATTCACGCTGCTGAAGGCTCGTGAGCCTTTCATATAATCACGGCATACCATTGTCGCTCATCCACATTTCCATACCTTACATGTACAATACATGAAGCAGTGGCGAACGGCAACGTATTGTACCCACTTTGCATATATATTTTTGGTAGTCAGTACTATAATGTGCCCAGCTGACTTAACATTACAGTTCGTACGTAATGTCGTTGCGGCATATGTGGTGGTGGTTCCGGTTTTGTATGGACGGAGGGACAAGCACAGCGTTCCTTTTCCAGGTGGGAAGTCTCACTCATGGGAGGGTGGCTTTCGAATTCCGGCCATCGCTTGGCAACCGGGCACGATTCCGGCCGGCGTCTCATCTTCCGTCCTTAGTAGTTTGGACTTGTTACCTTCATTTTTGAGCTTAGCCGGCGGCTCTCTGCCTTCAAATGTTGCGTTGGATGGTCGCGACATGTCAGATTGCCTGCGAAACGCTGCAGCCAGATGTGACACTGAGCCGCAGAGGCTGATATTCTTCTACTGCAATGACCACTTGATGGCTGTGAGATACGGTAGGTACAAGATTCATTTCCTCACGATTCCACTGCGACCGATCGACAGGGATACTCAGTGCCCAGGCGGCATTCATATTCAGGACTGGTACATCATGAACAGATGTCCAGAAGAGCAGCTGGTCAAACAAGAACCACCACTGGTCTTTGACTTACAAATGGATCCTATGGAGAAAGACGCGGTAAATTCATCGCATTACTTGCATTGCATTACCATTGCATAATTATTACTGTCCCTCGTTTTACATGTTCGATGCTCCATCATTTGCACAAGTACATGCATATTATTGCAGCTGGAAATAGCCGGGAATGTGGCTGAAATATTTAATATGGCGGAAAAGCTTATTGCTCAACACAAGTCTGGATTGACAGTCGGAGAAATGCAGAATGGCTTCTGGAACGATCAGCTGATCCCCTGTTGCGATCCTCCAAAGTGCGATTGCGACCATGTGACAGAATTTGATCATCTATAATGTAAATGGATAATGTGTTTTTGTGTGTTCTCTTCTTCGGAGGATATTGTAATGGGCAATTGGCATGATGAATCGTATGTCCACAGCACATATTCGCACTTTTTATGTAGTACTTATGTATACAGTGCAATACCAGCTATACACACTTTCTTCTGTGTCGTACGCCATACCGACGACTGATGTACTGTCTGTCTGTCTACACTATACAAAAGAGAAATACGGTTAGCGCATGCATGCGGATCGACGGTCGGTAGAGAAAAGATCGTCACACCCGGAAGGAAATTCTTTGACGGATAGGCGAAACTTGATTTTGTCAGGGCGATTCACCCTGGCACTTTTTCTATCTTGTCCAGGGTATTTTTGGATCGACGCGACATTGTCGCATTTACTTTTCTTTCGCTTTTGAGGCTCGTCGGCCTCTTGATTTACTGTAGGTAAGCCGATTTATGGTAGGATGCGTGGAATTTCCACTTTTTTCTGTCGCCAAGGCCAAGAAACGCGACAAAAATAGTCGGCAAAACGGACAAAAACGGCAAAACTGTGTCGCTCTTCTTAGACCTGTTTTTGCTGCTGCACGCCTCCTTCAATATCGGGAGCAGCTGTCAGGCTTTGGACCCGTAAATCTTACCTACTAGTTCTTCGAGTTTACACCGCGCGATCATCTTTCTCCTCTACTCGTCTTGACGTTTCCTTACCGTAGTTTAACTCGCAAAATAAGCAAAATGGCTCCGGCTCCGTCCGTTGGCGTTCGTCCAGCTTTGTCCAGTGCTCGCGCCGACTCTCTCGTTAAGCAGTGGGATCTGCACAACGCCGTTTTCACCTTCCAACCTTCCGCCTTCGACTACGAGCATCGAGAAAACGACATCTTCCTCCTGAGCTATCCAAAATGTGGCAGCAACTGGCTGCAGCACATGTACTGGTCCCTCTTAAACGACGGCAGAGCTCTGCCCGCTGGCGCTCGAGTGAACGAACTCTGTCCGTGGTTGGAGTTCGTAGGCAAGGAAGCGACAGAAGGCATGCCAGCAGCGCCTAAACGCCTCATCAAAAGCCATATCAGTCTCAAGTATCTGCGCTACTCTCCGGACGCCAAATACGTCTATCTGATCCGAAATCCGAAGGATGTTCTCATCTCGTTTTGGCATCATCACGTTGGTAAGCTGACATACGTACGTACATAGGTGTAGTTAAAACTCCAAATTAAAATTAAAATTGGTGTAATTAAAATTCAATCAGGAGTAATTTATGTACTGTCCTCTTACTCGTACCGTACCACCCTTCAGTAATCTAAGGTTATGTATACGTATGTACTGGGGACGGATATGTACTATATTTTTATTTACATACAATATGTGTGCATATTATTTGCTCCTTTGTTTCGCAGGCTTCGGAATCTTGCCGGACACTGCATTTGATCAGTTCTTCGAATCGTTTCTTGATGGCTCCGTCCGTTGGGGCTCCTACTTTTCGCATTTGCAAGATATTCTGGACGAACTCAACAATTGTGGATCGACCAGCAATATCCTCATTATGCGCTACGAAGACATGAAGAAAGATACACCGGCAGCTCTCAAACAAATCCTGGACTTTTCCGGCGTTCGAAATCTCGATGGGTTGGATGACGGTTCCTTGATGCGCAGAGTAATCGAGAACACCAACATCAAATCAATGCAGCAGGATCCACAACGTTGGCTGCCCAGTGAAGGATCGTGGAAACGACAAGATTTCAGCTTCATCCGCCAGGGGGCCACGAATAATTGGCGACAGTTTTTGAGCGACACTCAAAATCAACGTATCGACTCCAAGTTCAAAGAGTACTTCACAGGAACCATGGTGGAACATTGGTGGGACAAGGAAATGACCAAATAAAAGCCTCTTAATAGTACAGTACCTAACGTTTAGTATCATTGTGTTGATTTGTGTTCCAAATTTACAGTTTATTTTTGGGTATGTTATTCTGCGTACATACGTACGGTACAGTTTGTCAGACAGTAGTGGTCAAGTCAGAACTTCCAGGTGTCACAACGCCTGCGGAATAAAACTCAAATAGCAAACACTCCTATCGTTATTTGAGGTACACGTGAATAAAGGAAATAAGATCTACGTGTGTACAATTCATACAAGTAAAACTGTACAATGAGCAATACTGAGCAAATCGATGACACCCTCCTCTCAGCAATGATCAATTTGGATGACAATAAATATGGCATTTTTCAACAAAGTGAATGCAGCGCGGTGTCAAGTGGGGGAAAGAGGCATACAGTGGTACATAGTACACCACACAGTAATACATAAGCCTACTGTACGTAATTGTAAGTCAGTCTCGCTCGATTACAGTCAGCTTTAGCTTTCAGCGTTCAGTGGTAGTTCATGTTGTGCCATTGTGCACTCCGTTCTGTTCAACCTGCGGCTTCTCAAACTGCGATTGTTTTCTCACACCGCGAACTCGATGGCCAAAGTCGCTGCAACACAAAAGGATATCGTACGTTATATTCGTGTGTGTTTCAAGCACCGCGTGCAGTGCGTGTACTGTGTAGGCTATGAGTAATGTACTTCTTACCTGAGCTGATCCATAGCCGTTTCGATGCTGTCCGCCATGTAGTAGATCTCCTGCAGGAGAGTCGGATCGAACTGTGTGTCGCAGGCCACATTCGCATCAAAGCGCTTCACCGGAACACGGTCACCCAAGGCGTACTGAAAGAAACAGCATCATGCATACATTTCCACGAACACAACAGCATCCAATAAAAGTCCATTCAACGCACGAGCATAAACTGTGCAACGTTCACGTACCCACGTACGTAGTAGGTACACGTACACGAGCGAATACCTCCATCTCGGAAACAGAGGAGAGGATGGCGGCGCCGTAGACTTTCGGTTGTCCATTCTCCCGAGTCAAACCCACTTCCACTGTGAACCAGTACAGCTGAAAGCAAGCGCATTGCCATACATAACGACAAGCAAAAAGGTCCATTGCAAAAAAGCAGGCGTCTTTACCGAAGTGAGCTTCTTGATGACTTCGTCTGATGCGCCGAGGGAAATCTGACCGATCTTCTGCGTCAAGTCGGCCAACTGCGGATTCAAGAACATCGGCAAATGACCGACCATGTCGTGAATGCCGTCGCTGAAAAAATTATCCAAAAAATTATCCACCATTAGTACGCAATGCAGACAACTGCTCATGTGCCATTGCAACACCATGGATATGGAAGGCAAGGCAAGCCCTGCATAGAAGTTTGATCTTACGGGTCTGGGCTGTATTGAACGTTCTTGGGATGACGGATGTACTGGGTGCAAGGGAAGTAGCGGAAGGCCAAGTGGGCCAGGAAATCTCTCGGCTCCACATAACCGCCGATCGGTCGCAGCTTGAAGTTGGTCTTCTCTGAAACAAACGTACCTATGTTTGCAAGTGTAGATAGGACCAGTAACTTGCGTAAAGGACCCACGCCACACCTTTGTCCACTGTTGCATAAGTGTTTACAGTTCAAATTGCATCAGAAAAACTCGTCCCCTTCCCACTCGCCCGCCGTCTGCGAAGTTTCTATAAATACCGATGGTTGACAGACGGCGAAAAGTGGGCTACGCTCACCGATTCACTTTACACAGCGGCTACCGTAATCAACATAAGTGCTCTCCATCAGTTGCGTCAGACGAACAAGTATGTAAAACTGCATACCCAACGGCATTACGGAAATTGCATGGGCTAGGCACGTGAAATTCCGGTGTTAGTTGCCATATATACGTATACTGGGGTGGGGACAGTACCGGTGAGATAAGCGGAGAGCTTTTTGACAGACGGGATGAAGTCCATGCCGACGAGTCCGCGATCCTCCAAATCCTTGATGCCGTCCAGATACTCTTTGCAGGCGAACTTGGGATGAGCTGCGCGCAAGCCGGAATACACCTTATTCCACAGCTCGATCTCCTGGTCCGTGTACTCCACTTCCGGGATTTCATCTCCACTAAATAGACAATAGAGACATAGAGAGGTGCGACACTTACAGAAACAAAGTAGGCAACAGTTTCTGACCTTTGGCCACACGTGCATTGACATGTACATACATTACGTGTACTGTACGTACGAAACTCATGGCGCGCTTCCTGCATACATGCTAAAATTGGTGGCTAAAGTTGTAACTACCAGGCGACGCTTCTTGTACTCCTCGTCCTTGAATCCCTGAAATATGGTTCCAAATTTTTCTAAAGACTTCTCTGGCTGTTTGGAGCTACTGCGTTGTATGTATGTATGAAGTATGCACACGCAGAATGCGTGTTTTACAGGAATTTGAAGGGTTTCACAGGAATTGCAGAGCTTACAGGGTGTCGAGGATCGAATTCAGGCGCGACATCATTGTACAAATCCACGCATTTGTTCAGGTCTTCCGGTGTCTTCGGAAACCAATGTTTGCGGGCGTCAGTGTAAAAGGAAGCTGCAAAAATGACACTGGCTAATTATCACCTGAAGGTCAGTCTCCAGTAATCAGCGGCAGCAGCTTCCTTACCCATTGTCGAAGTTCTCAGCTCTGCTTCTGTCACCAACTGTCTGAGACAAATAATACTACGCGAAGCGGACACTACTCACTGAAACAATAACCTTACAAATAAATACCGTAATCCTTCAACAGTAGGTAACGGTCACTAGTCGTAACTAAATAAATACACTCCAGACCTGAGTTCACCATCTCTTACCGATAAGCAAATAGTAAACCAGCAGCTACTGCAAGCCCTAGCAGTCCTAATGAAGATATACAGAGGGTGGGACTGTCACACGGCAAGGAGTCGAATCCTGCGGGCGTCCCCTGGGATCGCGAAAGAGCGAAGAAAATGAATGCGCATCGAGCAGCCGAGTCCCGGATTATGCATGACAGGAGCGCGGCGACGGACGAAGAAAGGCGGAGACACTCGCAGCCATCAGCCAATCCTCTCGCTCGCATATATGGTAGAGTGGGACAAGTCGGACACCAAAGTTTGCTCCACTTAGCTGACTTTTTCTACCATTTCAGCTGCGTGTATGGGTGAGGCATACAGTAAGTGCAGTACATTGGTTTGGTGCACTCATTCATTAGCTGCATGCTACTCTGCTCTACTGCTTTGGTGCATGAGCTCGATAAACCCCACTGTCCAACTTTCCCCATGCTACCCTACTTTTTGTTTCTGTTGTCGGTGTTGCCATCATGACGGGCAGATTTGGATGGACACTCGTTCCGCCTTCGGGCTGGTGGAGAGACCCAGTTTTCCACCATCTACTAAACTATCCCCCGATTTGGCCGATATTACTCAGCGATAATCGCACGATGATGACAGTTCCTGAGCTCTCCCGTCATCATCAGCAGGCATGTACAATTGTTTTCGCAAGACCGTGCTAAAAATTCTGGGCACAAGAAGACAGAAGATAGGATGCCGACGGTGGCGAGCCATCTTTCCGTACGGTAGGAAAAAACCAGTTTTTTCTGCTCCAAAAATGCCCAGAAAAATCTAAAAATCCACTCGAAAACAAGGGACCGACACTCCTCTTGTATACTTACCGTATTTACCTGTGCATAGCCCCCCCTATGCATAGCCCCCCCCCCCTATGCATAGCCCCATATTGGGAAAACATAAAAAATGCCCTATGCATAGCCCCCCCCTATGCATAGCCCCATATGTATTGTAGGGTACCTGAACCTACCTACATAGCTGGTCATAACCTACACATAGGCACTCCCACACAAGCTAAGATGCCTATACTATAAGCCTGCTTGGGTGTGTATTGTACTAGAATAACCCTGGTTTGACCTCAATTATGCCCTAAAACACGTGCTTTTGGCCTAAAAAATATGCCTCTGCGCACCTCTCAAAAACATAAAAAATGTCCTATGCATATCCCCCCCCCTATGCATAGCCCCCCCCCCCCCCCTATGCATAGCCCAGCCCCATATAGGACCTCTCAATTTTTGCATAGCCCCATGGGGCTATGCACAGGTAAATACGGTATTGTACCTACGTATACGCACCACCCAGACACTTCGCGAAGTAACGGCAGTGGCACGTACGAAGCATATTGTATACTGATCATTTTTTTTCTAGCTTCTGCCTGCTATAGAGTGCTTCTCTGGAAATGCACCTTAGGCACCTTTTTTATTGTCCAGCAGCCGTTTTCCAAACATATTGAGCCTTCCGCATTACGTTGCTGACCAGTATAAAATTTAACCCCTCCTGTATGCTGAGATATAGCTGCTGGTAGGCCCAAATTGCCCCTCACGTGCCCGCCACTTTTTTCAAAAGTTCTTACCATCATTCTACTCCATTTTCTTCGCTGATTTCGGTTTGGGGCATGCCCCTTCGAAATTTTGATAAATATGCCATGATATAGTCGAAAACGAGGTAATTTTGGCTAATTTGATCATTTTCGTCAATTTTTGTGGTGTATTCATCAAAATTTCGAAGGGGCATGCCCCAAACCGAAATCAGCGAAGAAAATGGAGTAGAATGATGGTAAGAACTTTTGAAAAAAGTGGCGGGCACGTGAGGGGAAATTTGGGCCTACCAGCAGCTATATCTCAGTATACAGGAGGGGTTAAATATTATACTGGTCAGCAACGTAATGCGGAAGGCTCAATATGTTTGGAAAACGGCTGCTGGACCATAAAAAAGGTGCCTAAGGTGCATTTCCAGAGAAGCACTCTATAACAGGCAGAAGCTAGAAAAAAAATGATCAGTAGTCAGTGTACTGCGAGATGTGTCAATCTCAAAACTGAGAGATTTCTCACTTGATTTCAGACGCTACGCATTCATAAAGCACCGACAATCTACTCTTCGATCTGCGCATCCTATTTGTGGTCTTCAGCGCCTTCAGTACTAAGGTCCGGCCCGGCGTAAAATAAAATTAGTGGGTTTATAGCTGCAAGCAAACTCATAATATGATAAGTATTTTACACCGGACCGGAACCTCAGCACTGAAGGCGCAGAAGCCCACACAATTAGGACCAGGTACCTATTGGACCTCCCGTTGGCACTATCTTGTCGAATAAAATTCCTGCGAATAAGATTGTATTTCAGTCACCGTACCTAGTTGCTATCGCATGACTCATCTACAAGAAATCACTCAGCGCGCTCATGTTGTATGTACGTACAACATGTAAAACGTAATTCGTAATCTACATACCTCGTATTGTAATATTCCAGCTCAACTACGTATCTCTATTCACGAGATGCAGTAAAAGAAAGTACTGGGTCGCGAGCTGACCCCTCCTATTAACCGTGATTTTCAGTGCAACTATTGATCGGTAGTCGACGCGAAGGTCGGCGCGGTCGTCTTTCTTGCTCGTTTGTTTCTTTCCGCGCCGACCTTCGCGTCGACTACCGATCAAAAGTTGCACTGAAAATCCAGGTTAATTCAGAGGGGTCACCTCGCGACCAAGCACTGCTCTTATTGCATATGGTGAATAATATTCTCTAAGCAGCCTCTCCTTCATCCTCCTCCTCCTCTTCCTCCTTCTCTTCTTCCTGTGCACTGCTGTCTGTTCCCTCCTGCCCTAGCCTCAAAATGTCCTCGCAGATGGTCATCAGAAGCTCCTCCGTTTCCGTCTTCTGCCCCTTCTTTTCGCTCAACCGGCTCGCTATCTCTTTTATCGCATCGAAGGATTGTTCCGCCCTCAATAGAGGCAGATAGGTGGCGGGTTTGCGCATGCACACGTTCCTCGCTGCCCAGACAGCCCAGAGCTGAACAGCTGGAGCATGATGACAGGCCCAGAGCAGGCGAAAGGGTCGGAAGCTGCGGTAGGCCACCATCTCGCGTTGCGTCGACTCCCAGTCACGGATGCGTGAACACTGAAGGACGTCGCAAGTATAGCTTATGCAGGTACGTATAGCTTTTACGTGTAGGTATTTCTTACGGACAGTACGTACTGTACGTATGTAGTGTACCATCGCTTCCATGCACGTGTTCCAATTCGGTTCAATCGTCCAATGATGATCAGCGGCGAGATTTGCCAGCACGCCAGCCGAAAAATAGCTCACTGCTAGATTCTCATTGGATGTCGCCAACAGTTTCCTAGATGCAAAATGCAAAGCAAATATCAGATCATTATTGGTTTCGTCGCAGCAGTCTTCTTGACAGGTCCCGAACTGTTGCCCAGCTGAACCAATCACCACAATGAGAAAACAGTGGATAGAATGCGTGAAACATCGGGCATTGCAAGTTTATACAAAGACATGCGTTACCGTAAAATAACGCCACTGGGTCAACTCGTACATAACTGTGATGCTTCGGCCTTCCGCTTCCAAGGCGAGTATCGCAATTTTGATGTCAGCAGCTTGATTTTGATGTCTTTTAGGGATGCTCGCATAATAGCTCGCATGTATTGTACATCCATCATTGATGCGTGCTGAATAAACTTGATTGAGCCCCGCTGCATGCAATCCTGCTGTGTATCGCTACATCGGGAACTGTCAGACTGCTACGACAGAACCAACCGACATCCTCAGCAACAAATATTGCCCAAAGTACTGCAAGAGCTTATAACAGACCGTCAGAAATAAAACGCTTACAACATGAGCGTAAGACACTGCTGAGTGATCAGACGCGGCTTCAAGTCACTCACTTCAGCCACATTGTTCTGAACAAGCAAACAATGCATAGTAAGGTCACCTATACAGTTGCGTACGTTTACATACACAACAACATGAGTTCTGGAGCAATATGGCCATTCATCATGCATTACCAAGAGTCCCAATGCTTTCATCTGGACACTGGGGTCATTCAGATGCTCCACTGCAGCCAAAGCCATCTCCAAACCACCGTGACGCACCAACTGCGCACAGATCAATGGTGACTCATCTGAATTAAGCGCACATATCCAAAAATCAAATACATACTTTTGCAGTACAATTACGCATGGTGTTTGTCACGGGTGTTCCCAATTCGTTTTGTGTAAAATAGTACATTTTCGCACAACATTAAAGGAAACGTGAGAGTTTAAGGTAAGGAACATATGGCAGTGAGAAAAGTTGCGGGTCGACCTGTACTATTTCACGCAGCACGACTTCGGGGACACGCGCAACCTTTCAGCTCAATCAAAGACTTTTCACCATCATCCAACCACACATGTAAATACAGGCGGCAGCGTGCGCAAGAATAATGTGTAAATTTTCACCAGTGATATTCCAGAGAGCGCTGAGTGCAAATGCCACAACGACATCCAACTGCGGCGGTAGGTCACCCATCTGCTCCTGTAGCTTCTCATCCAATAGCTCCACCAAAAACGCAACGTAGTCCTCATTGGCCAATAGGATTTCAGATATCGTCTTAGTCTCAATCTGAAGATAGAAGAGCAGGTTGCACCTGTACACACGACACGCAAGTGATACGACTTCAAGAACGTACATATACACACATAGCAATACATACTTTTGCGGCCAGTATGGACAAAATGGCGACGGTCATACGAGTGAGATAGCCATTGCGATTACTCAGCATACAACTCAGCGCCAACTTGCAACAGCGCAACTTGTCTACTGCCTACAATAATACGAAAATACTACCGGTATCCATGCTTGCGAATGTACGCATTGCATGGATGCCGGCATTACTATTTTCATTTCATGTGTCTGAATAAATGATAAATGCAAGGTACACCACACCCAAGAGAAGGACATACCGGGCTCTGTATGATGAAATCATTGCAGAAAAATCGCCATATGTTCAAGTGCAGCTAAAGCACAGGCCACTATTCATTCACCCCTACATACGTACGCACGCACGCACTACGTAGGTATATACATAAGGTGTAGCATAACAATACGGCTGTTAACTACTCACTCCGTACATACATGTAGATTGGCGTTGTGCGCAGGATCAAACTGTTCCTCTGCATCCATGCAAGCGTCTGCTATCCGCTTCATGCTTTGCTCTTCCCACAATGTCGCCCTATGTCTCAGACACAGATCGCATATGCAGGTGATCGCCTCTTGCTGTATTGCTCTACTGCGCGGATACGAATGCATAGCCAAAAGCACAGCCTGTTCAGGAATAAAGGCAAAAACTTTCAGAAATTCTTCCGATACATAGGGTAGGGTACTGTGGGGTAAACCCGAACATGGGGTAAACCCGGACACCTAAGCTTTTCGGAACTTGCCGCTTCAGCAAATGATGAACACAGTAGCTATTTGAAAGAGGAGATTTCAAGGAATCGATTGGTAGAATACTTGTCTCAATCGGTCCTATGGTTGCTGAGATATAGCCTACTATGTAGGTCTCCGAGTTTACCCCGTGTCCGCCGGGTTTACCCCACAGTACCCTACAAACTGGCCGGTTGGTGGAGAGAAGGGAATAGCACATATCTTACCTTCTGAAAGTGGACCCATGTATTCTGTGCAAAGCGGGCAGCGGCAAAATCCCTTCTCTCTAGCAACCGACGACAATACTATTGCATTATTTTCAAAAGTGTACACAGAAGTATTGAACTACACGTGCACGGTTACCTCCAAGGCCCTTTCCTGTTCCTGTCGACTGGAAGTATCCATGAAAGTTCCGCTCAGTTGTCGATGAAATTCTTGCAGACTCAGCTGCGCAAAGCCCTCTCTTTTCCCCTGCGCGTAGGTCTCCAGGGCACATAACAGCTGAGCATGACTTGCATCACCCGCCACCTTCGCATTTTCACTCACAGTACACAATCGAACACACGCACCAATATCATCATTTAGCATTGCACAGCCCATGCAAAAATTGAGGCGCCCTATGTGGGCCTACATTTGGGGCAATGAATCGCATACGTAGTTATGGTAGCTTAAAGGTACGTTCGCACTTTGCCTCCAGTCTGTTCGAAATCTTTGACACAATCGAATCTGCATAGTAAAGAAGCGAATCCGCCTAGAAATTCCAGATTGTGGGCGTGCAGTCGAAGAAATGTGCTCATTTGAGCCTCCGATGGATGAATGCAGGCTGACAAGTCCAGACTTCTCAACCGAGGAAATACTGCTGCACTGGGCTCCGTTCCTAAAGCAGAAAGTAAGCAGCCGTAGATAAAAGCTGTATAGCTAAAGTTGTTTTTTAGTTTGCTATTGGTAAACCGTAACGTGCTGCGCAGTTTGGAACCAACCTTCAAGAGAGGTTGACCACGTTTCATAACAAGCGTTCTTCCTGTCCGACAGGAGTTACCTACAGTATATTTACAAAGGCGGCAACACGAGCAAGTCATTCATAGCAAACTCGCCTCCTCTCCTGCACGTTTTCTTCATACGTACTGTACGTACTCGTCACAATTGCCATGAGCTCCCTTGCGATGAGACAGAGCTCAGAATCATCAGAGGGGAAGCTGCCTGATACATCCACATGTTCCAGGTTCTGACGCAGTCCATGCAAGACGCGCGCAGCTGTGATCCATTCACCCATGAGTACGTGACGCAAACTGTGCATGCTTAGTACCCGCAAATGACGCAGCAGGCTCAAAGAAGTCAGCTGAGTCACTCTGGTGCCTGAAATGTCCAGGCATTCCAAGGTGCCCTGTAGACCTTCGCAAATGACCGCCAGAGCTTCGGATCTGAGGTTGGTGAAGGCCAATTTCAGGCTGGTGAGCGCTCGAAACTGGCACAGACAGTGCTCGCCGCGAGGCAGAGTGTCGATTGAAGGACGCCTGAAGAGCTTCTGAGCGCCGCTCACATCCAGACGTTGGAGGGTGACAGTGCGAGTTCTCTCGCTCAAACAAATGTCGGAGAAGAGAGAGAAATGATCGCCCAGGGACGGAGGAAGGGTGAGTAGTCGCAGCTCCTGATCACGCAACACTTTGCAACCGGACACGCTCAGCGTTGAAGAACGCTCAGATATTCGCACCTGTAACCACCAAGCAAACAGGTAATTGGCACACCTCCAGTCACACGTACTCGCAGCAAGAATCCATATAACAAACTACACATACGTAGATGAGTCCGCCTGGGGGTGAAATGTTTCATGGAATCTTGCACATACTGTACGTATCACCACATATGCATGACAGGAAGCAGCTTACATGCTCGAGAATAGTGAACTTCCGCTGAAACAGCTGCATGGAACAATCATTGAGTATGCCCTTCCTTTCCACCGCAGCCAGTAGCTTGTCACCGATGGGGACTGGAAGAGGCGACCAACTGGCTTGCACTGCGTCAGCCTCCCGTGCATTTCGGTCTCTGTCATAGGAGAGAAAAGGGACGTCGTGGAAAAAGGGATGATGAGGCAGCTCCTTCATGCGCAAACGTCGCAGGCTTCGTTCCATCTCCGCTACGCTTCCATCCGCGAAGAGTGCCTGACTCTCGCCTGCTGCTGCACCTTCCTGTCGAATAATCGAGAGAAATACGCCCACCTGCTCAGTAAGAGCGTCTAAAGCTGCGTCCTCCAAGCTCCACGCATTCACCGGCATTTTGTTAGGACCCGAAACTGCAACAGAATGAAAAGAGATTACCCCATCCTAACCTACAGAGTGTCTCAAAATAAACCGTCCACCTTTCCGTGCATGTAGCTCTGGAACCACGTCTTTGATTTTTATGCGGTTTTTTGTATTTTGTAGCCAAGGCTTCAACAGGTAAGCATACAAATTTCAACTATTGTATGTGGTTCACATACTTCGGAGACTACGACGGTTTGAATCTCGAAGTTCAAAAATCGACGTTTTCCTTTACTATGGAGAAAATATCGGTTTTAGTTTTTCAAGATACCCTGTTTCATGCGTTTGCTATGCTGGCACTGGGGATAATGGATGAAATACACATTTTCTAGCATTTTGGGACATCTTTCTTTATTACGAGGCTAATTTTATTATGTCTCATGCACAGAATTACCCCTAAATCGGCACTACCAGTTCGAAAAACCTTGTTTTTGACCGCTGGAGGAAAAAGGTGCTTGAGCAGCTTCCACTAGGCCTAGGAAGCTAAAATTTTGTACACACCTCAGTTGAAGCCTTGCCTACAAAATACAAAAAAACCGCATTAAAATCAATGGTGTGGTTCCAGAGTTACATGCACGGGAAGGTGGACGGTTTATTATGAGACACCCTGTATAATGGCTCATTCACAATGGAAGGAAATTGTGCATGGCTCGACATCGACACTAAGGATATAAAAAGGCATGGACTGTCATAGATACGCCGGGCTCATTCTTCCAATGTGAATGTGCCAAAAGTACAAACAGTAATGGCACCTGACACACACCACTTATAGCCCCTTGCACACACGTACAAAAGCTTTGTCTACGAATGACAAAAAAATATTTTCCACAGTTGCAAGCAACTATTTTCACAGCTCATATATTCGTCGCGATGGACACGAAAGCTTTATTCTGAAGCATCAAAGGTATTGATACAGTAAAAACCGGTCAACGAACTGAAGCAAAGTAGCAGAAAAAAACATTGTCAATGAACGCGTCTGTCTCTACTTCTAATATCACACACGTATGTACAGTATTATTCACCAACACTGTCCACTACTAAAAGGGAGATATGCGTAAGGGCGAGTACTACACTACACAGCATCGAGCTCGCAGAGAGACATTCATGTGCGTAGATTACTTGACAAGAAAGCACAGACGAATAGTATTTTGACCCTTTCGGAATTCATGATCATGGCAGCACGGAAGAGTAAGGAATGGCCACCCACACCAACATCCACATTCCACTGAGAGAAAGCTGAGATGGATGTCCAAAGTCGAGTAAGACTTCTTCGCGTGAAATGCACCACGGACAACGCCGTGCAATTTTGAGCCTATTTCGCAAAAACGCCTTCCGCGACATCGGATAATTCCGCATTCTCTCAGCGGACCGAATTTAGTAACGTAATAAACTACGGTACATGTATGTTATATCCGGATACTCGTAAATGCCAATTGATACGCCACCGTATCACCCGCACTTTCCAACGTAATTGCACCAGAAACGTAGGTAGGTACTTAGGTAGTATTCAAAGTGAGCTTCAAAGTGAAATCCCCGAGATTTATCATCGTTTGAAATTTCTTCGACATTGTACCTGCAACAAAGCCCCATTATGGATTTTTGATCATACAGAAGAAACCTTTCGACACTTACTTAGCGCGCTACACACGAAACGAGTAAACTGGCGGTGAATGACTGAGGGACAACACAAGGGAGCGCTTGTTGTGATGAAGTATTTCAAATGAGCGCTATTTGTGTCGTCGTTTATTTACGTATGTCAGTGGTATACGGTATTCGAAGGAGAATGGGCTTCCGGTGTAAAATAGATATCGAGGTAGTGTGTTGTGTCTTGGAGGCTTGAAGAAGGTTGGTTTGGTGTCTTTTGGGCTTGGTAAAGGTTTGGTGGTAAGGTATCATTGTTCCAATATCCCGCAGTGTAATCAACACACGCTACATTACCATAAGAAAACGGGCATTATCTACGTATCCTATCCATCTGTATACTGTACGGTGTGTATGTGGCGGATATCAACGCCACACTTGTGAACAAGAGAAAGCTCAAATTAGTGCATCAATGGCGCTATTTTCACCAGGAAACTGCACAAAAACACGCAGGCGAATGATAATGGCATAAAGAAGTAGGGTGCTGTGGGGTAAACCCGGACACGAGGTAAACCAGGACACCTAAGCTTTTCTGAAGTTGCCGCTTCAGCAAAATGATGAACATGGCAGCTCATTTGATAGAGGAGAGTTCAAGGAATCGATTACTATAGTCTGGCCAATAGCAGTTGGCACTTAAACTCAAGGCGAGTTGCGTAGTTTGCATGTACTTCTGCTAAATAGGAGACACGAAGCGTGGACAGAAATCCGCATTTGTAAATCTATTTTACGCAACGCGCCTTGAGTCCAAGTGCCAACTGCTATTGGCCAGACAGACTATAGAATACTTGTCTCAATTGGTCGTATAGTTGCTGAGATATACAGTACTAGGTTTCCAGGTTTCCCTCGTGTCCGGGTTACCCCACAGTACCCTACCTATATACCTGATGATCGGCCCAACGGCCCCAAACCACCTGACCGCGACAGTGCTGGCAGGTCACCCTGACTACCGATTCAAAGGACGATGAACCAGCAGCAGCAGCAGCTGCCGCCAAGTCCTGATCAGCGCCAGCGCCAGTTCTGTAAGATGCTGCGGCGTCCAACACACTCTCTTGTATGACTCTCCGCAGGACGTCTCGGTCATAGTCAAAATCTTCCCAATGCCCGAGCTTCTGTTCCTGCTGTTCAACTTCAGGCAGTTCATCCCAATTCTACACAAAGAACCCAGATCGATGACAGCCGGGCCCCGAAAATGGGGGGGGGGGGACAGAAATAGGACCGAACGGGAATCGAACCCGCTACCCTCGGACACAGCTGTGGGCTTAGTCACCTCAACAGGCAGGGACCGGTCCGGGGACTTTTGGCTAAACTCGCCTAACATACCAAGAACTACCGTATTTTTGGGTGTATAGCCCCATGGGGCAATACAAAAATCGAGAGGTCTGATGGGGGGTTATACACTGGGGGGGGGGGGGGGGGGGGGGGAATATACACTGGGGGGGGGGGGGGGGGATAGACATGGGACAAAATTTATGTTTTTGAGAGGTGTGTAGACTGTAGAGGCATGTTTTTGAGGCCAAAAGTATGTGTTTTAGGGCATAATCGCGATCAAAACAGGGTTATTCTAGTACAAAACATGCTCAGCTAAGCTTATAGGCATAGTAGCTTGCTGTAGGAGTAGCTATAGCTAGCTTATGCCAAGCTTACATAGGTAGGCTAGGTACCTTCCAGTACATGGGGGGTTATACACCAGGGGGGATATACACTGGGCAAAATTTATGTTTTGCCAATGGGGGGTTATACACTGGGGGGGGGGGGGGGGGGGGGGATATACTCAGGGGGGGGATATCACTAACAAATAGGGCTGATGTCTGTGTGTGTGTCTGTCTGTCTGTGATGCTATACACTCGCTCAGTTTTGCAGCTACAGCGTTCATCTATACCTCATTCGAAAGCTTATGACCCCGAGGGCAGCCAGAAGGCCTTCGATTTTTGATCCGATCAGCCGATCACCAATAATCGATCGATAATCGATATTTCGGTACTAATAGCGCGCAGATTCACTCATAACTCATTCAATTTTGCAGCTACAGTACTGCATCCATTCGGGACTCTTTCGAGAGCTTATGGCCACGAGAACGCCAGAAAGGCCTGCGATTTTTGATCTGATCAGCCGATCACCAATAATCGATACTTTAGTGCTAACAGCTACAGGTTCTTTTCTTCGTCTTCCACATGTCCGGGCAAAATAATCAAACTTTGCAACAGAAAAATCAAACCGAAACCCTTCGATTTTTGATTTGATCTGATCAGCCAATCACCAATAATCGATCAATAATCGATATTTTAGTACTAAGAGTACACAGAAACTAAATGACGCATTTTTTCCAGCCAGCGTTTGCAAATGGTCACGCCCGAAAGTGCAACAAATGACACTAAGCGAAAGATGTTCCAAAGGGTTGCCAGATCTGCAAAAGGGTTGCCAGGTCTGCAAAAGGGTTGCCAGGTCTGCAAAAAGGCTGCAAGATTGCAAACGTGCAAAAAGGGTTGCCTGCGGATGCACAAAACGGTTGGCTAGATCTAAGCAAAAAAGGTTGCCAGATCTGCGATGCTATAGGGTTGCCAACTCTTTGAAAGGGTTGCCAGATGTGCAACTTTTTGCCAGCTGTCCAAATGGTTGCCAGATTAGATACATAAATAGGTTTCAAGATCTACAGTATACAATACAACAGGGTTGCCAGATCTGCAAAAGGGTTGCCAAATTTGCAAAAGGTTTTACTGCGAAGCTGTAACGGGCCACTGGTACACCCAAAAATACGGTAGTTTAAGTACACTACTGGCCTCGGACGCTGCCATACGTACGCAGTACATAACACTACTGAACGCTCCAGTAGTACATACGCGCTATATTAGTCGAGAAGGAAAATTTGCCAGATGCGCCTGCCAGGGAATCGAACCCTGGACCTCTCGCGTTCCAGGCGAGCGCCTAACCATTTGACTACACACCCAACTCGGATGACCTCAGTTACACAATTTCCCCTTTTGATCATGAGACTGTAAGCCTACACCACTCACTGACGTACACGTACTTCCTCCTGAGAAGGGTGGGAGGAAGCAGCAGCAGGTGTCCTGGGCGGGAGCGGCTGACCGTCGGCGTCCTTCCATCCGTCTTGCGCGATGGGGTTGGGGGGTTGGCTGCGGAACTGCTTCAGAATATTAGCCTTCGCCTCTTCCCTTTCTGCCCTTCTGTGCAGCTGTTTTTCCTGCCCCTCTCGGCCCTCACCGCCTTTCTTCCAAGGTTGCCACTGAGTAGTCTCCGGTCTGACGAAACAAGTCTCCTGTACACCCAACACACAATCATTCCTTTGTATCAGACATGTTTCACGTCATACGTACGAAATAAAGAGAATCTATTTTAAAAACAACCGACAGCCTCATGCCGCGTTCACCAAACGTCCGCACATCCGTACGTCCGACGTACCTAGGAGTATGTGGCACCACAAACAACCATGTACTCCTAGATATGTCAAAGGTACGAACGTACTACGGTCAGTACGGACGTATGGTGAACGCGGCATCACTCAGTTTCATACGTATGTACACACATACCGTATTTTTGGGTGTACCTATGTATATCCCCAAGTACATCCGCCCCCAATGTATAACCCCCAATGGTAAACATAAATTTGTCCTATGTACGAATATCCCCCTGTATGACGCCATGAACTGTAGGGTACCTAACCTACCAATGTACAGTAAGCTGGTCATACCTAGCTATAGCCACTCCTACACCAAACCACTATGCCTATAAGCTTAACTGATCATGTCTTGTATTAGAATAACCCTGTTTAACCGCAATGGCAGTTTTGACCTCAAAAACATGCCTATCTCTACACACCTCTCACATACAAATTTCGTCCCACGTATGTCCCCAATGTATCTCGACACCCCCTCCCCCGTGTATAACCCCCATCAGACCGCTCAATTTTTGTATAGCCCCGGGGCTATACACCCAAAAATACGGTACTCACCTCGTGTTGATCGAGCTTGAAGAGCGGCTGTGCGTGTTTGCAGAATTTACACGGGGCCGTGCAGCGCACAAACTCCTCCGCTATCATGTCAGCCTGAGACGCAAATCGCAACAAAACATATTGCTGCACCAACAGTTCATTGGATCATTTTGATCTGTTCATACATGCATTCAAATCTCCGAGCCGCATTACCTCAGTGACCAAAAAACTATCCAGCACTTGCGTTATAACCCTGAGGTGGTCGCGAGCTGACCCCACTTTTTCAGGTCTTTACATATCGGTACAGGCGATGTCTTTGATGTCGTATTCACGAGTTGCGCTAAGCGCCACTGCACTGGGTCGCGAGGCGACCCCTCAGTGACTTTCAGTGCAATAATTGATGGGCGTCGGCGGCGCGGTCGACGTCGTTTAGGCAGCTGGGAACAAAAAGAAAGCGAGCTGAGAATAAACGACGGCGACCGCAACGCCGATCAAATAGTGCACTGAAAGTCAGGGGTCACCTCGCGACCCAGTACTAGCGCTTAATACAAATCGTGAATAGCCCGCCGCGCTTATCTCGGCCCCGTCGGCAGCGAGCTAAAAAGCACTGAAAAAAAAGGATCGAGCTCAAAACCGCCCGGAAACTAGTAGACCTATAACGCAAGTCCGAATAGAAACGAGACGAAGCCAAAAGGAACGAAAACTCATTCACATTGGAGAGTAATGCGATCGGCGTACGCCCAGTCATGCATTCACACATATCGAGCCAAGGACACGTAATCGAGCATACGTCGGGGGCGCCTCCAACACGTAAATGTGCCATCAAAAAATACATAACTCCTGTATTGGAAAGAATGGGCGACGTAGTGAACAGAAACGGTTTTGTAAATACCCAATAAAAAAGGGAACACCCAATAAATAGGGGATTTGAAAAATCCATTATAAAGGGGCGAAAAAGGGGACAATGCCTCCTCGTTTCTGCTCACTACGTCGCCCATTCTTCCGAATACAGGAGTAGTGCCATGATGAACCTCTTGCAGTCTCCTCTCCTCTTTCAGTCTCCTCTCAGCCTCAGCCACCTCTTCTTTCAGTCTCCTCTCAGCCTCTGCCACCTCGTCTTGCCGTCTCCTCTCGGCCTCCGCCATCTCCATTTGCGCATTTTGCTGTCGAGCCGCCTGCTCTCGCTTCTTCTCCGCTGCTTCCTCCAGCGCTATTTCCTCCATCAACTGAAGCATCTCAGCTTCACCAGCTGCAGCATCCACTTCGCTGCCTTCTTCTTCATCATTGTCGATTATCTCCACGACGCTGGGACCAAACTCCTCCTCGTCTTCGTCATCTCAAACATCAGCAGCAAATAAGCACAATAAAAGCGCGCAATTCATCAAACTTGTCGCCAGGCACGTAAAATCGTGTAGATATGTCGTGCATAGAGAGAAGCATGCTCCGGGGGCACATGCCGCTTGTCTGATGGAACCTAACTTAGAGAATTCGGTCATTGTGCGACATACACGCAACTTCACCTACGTACCAGAGAAAGTGATGAGATCGCGATTCTCCTGGGTCTGCTTTTTGTCCAGGGAGGGCGATGCGACGTCCGTTGCGGATGCGATGCCACTGTCCGGGGTAGTGGCGCCTTGCCCACTGTTGGAATCGCGCTCTACCTGCTGCTGCACACCCTCTTCCTTTGTTCTTCTTCCCTCTGCTTCCATCTTGCAGCATGCTATCAAACCGTTCGCCAATCACATTCACGTACTACGTGTACGTACATTGTTCGCATAACAAGATAAGCGAAAGCAGGCAGCTCACCTGACCACGATTTCTGAATGGCAGCACGCAAGGTTGAAGAAAATGTTTACTACGTTCTGGTAATATACGCGTTGAAGTGAAGGTTGGCTATTCGCAGGTCGAAACGAAATGCAAGCACGTGCACAGCACTAACTGTTACAGTCAGAGCCCAAAGAAGCATTCTACTCGTAGAGTAACAGAAATTACAAGGAAGCATTCAAACAAGCTCAACACAAATTCAATATCGAACAGTATCATATCACATCACGAACATACCAAATACCACTATAGGCCTATTTCATGGCAACTGACAATCTACGTACACATAAAAGCAATATGACTTGCCTCAGAGCAGCTTCAATAAGCCGACAGTTTCAACAAATGTAACAGCGACGGTGAGTATGGGTTGAACACTCTACACGCTTCTAACTAGAGAAACTCAAGCTATATCATCCCCTGATCAATCACATGACAAATGTGGTGTCAAATCAACCCGTACGCGTTCACTCACAGTAGAACGTACGAGACTACACTGTCACTCACTCAACTTAGTTCAGCTTGTCAGCAATTTTGATTCTGTTTCCACTTTAGCTGGCTACTATGTATTTATTTATAGCTGTACCCCCGGTCTTACTGCGTTACCTCTCAGTATGAGCAGGGATAAAGATAGCAGCACATGTGCGTAAAGCTCTGACAAAAGGAGACAGCGGAGCAATGACAAAAGAGTTTGACAAGATGCACCGACGATGCAATAAGTAGGTAGAAAGAAAAAGTACGTATCGCTCAATCAGACACAGCATTCCGCCGATTCTCCAATGATCAGTAGATAATAACCAGTGGAGAAGTCAGTAGATAATAATTCAGCGTCTGTCACAGTTGCAACGGAATTGCCCGCATCGCTCACAGCATCCTGTCATATCTGAACAGAGAAAACAGTCCACTCACAGACAGTGGTGCGCTTCAGACGTGCTGCGAGTTTGCTCCGAGCGAGTTCGCTCCGGGGAGCCTCCGAATTCGGAGCGTAATTCGGTTGTTCACACGTATTTACGGTTTTGCTCCGAATAAACATGGCGCGCTTCCTTTCAGTCGTTTACAAGGGGAGAAAGCAACGCCGAGCAGCTTTTATCACTTTGCGGAGGTCCACGCGCCGCGTCGTAAATTTTCTGCGCAGTTTTTTGGTTTTCCTAATTAGCTCCGACTTTTGCTCCGAGAAGCCTCCGAGTTCGGAGCTAAACTCGGTGGTTCACACGTCTCCGAGTTTCAAACTCGGCAGTTCACACGTACGTTTAGAAAAACGGAGCGAGTTCGGAGCAATCTCAGAGGATTTACATGTTTAAGGTCTCACGCTATAGTTTCGGAGCCAACTTTGAGGCTTCGTCGTAGTCGTTGTACGCAAGATAAAAGTGATCCGTCATAATGTGAATAAAGTATCACTCTTCCTCTACATGTACACCAAACGGCAGCGCCAAAGCTCTTGTATTCGGCGCAGTACGACACGCCGAAGAATACCATAAAAACCATGCGATTTGGGTGTTCCGAAGGAACCACTGGGTATTTTTCAAGATGCGGCACACCATTCAACGCGTCTTGACGAGAGGAATCGATCGATACCTGCGGCGCCTCTCTACGTTGCCTCTACGCAAAGTTATCCAAGAAAAACGTGTTTGAAAAAGTTATCGTTTCAATCAAGAATAGCGCCACGGAGAGGCCGTTTCAAGAGGCGCTCTATGGCGCGTCAAAGAGATCGTGTAACAAGCTTTCGATCGATATCTTGATCTCCTCTCAACTCGCTTTCGTTGACTCAGGAGAGCCTGGACCGAATTTATCAAGAAGTCCATGCATAGACAGTTGTCCCTGCATAGTACGAAGGCGAGCGCAGAGAGCGCGACTGGAGCGGAAACAGCGAACGGAAAACAAGCAGACGGATGATCGTATGGTGTCAGGAAGTGAAAACAGCTGGAATTAGATATCACCAGATACTTCAGTAGTAGTACAGGAGTCCACGGCTCAGAGATCTATAGTGTGAGACCTTAAGCAGCATAGGCAGGGCTTCGAATTCGGAGCAAATTCGGAGTTCACGTCTGAAGCGCCCCAATGAAAATGTACCTAAAAGAGAGTGCACACACAAAGTACTGTACGTACATCACCTACCACGCGTGTCCAGTCGTTGGGACGACGTTGCGGCCACTCCAGTAGCCAGAGCCAGCTGTCCTCCCACCTCCTCCTCCTCTTCATCATCCTGCGTGGGCGTGTTCGCAGGGACGGGAGTGGCGTTGGCAACTTGCCAGGCCATGCGGGGCGTTCCCCTGCTATCCGCCCTCCACTCGGCCAGCGTGTCCTTGTACTTTTCCTCGAAATCCGGATCCGGCACCACGAGCGTCGCCGTCGTCGTCGTCAGCTGCTGTTGTTGGTGCTGTTGACGCAGCGGACTGTCGTTGTCTCTTGCTTGCGGCCACCGTCCCACCATTGGAAAGAGCGGTGGTCGTTCGTACTCGTCCGTCCCTCCCACCGCCGGGTTCTGCTCGCAACAGTCCTGCAACACCCACACACAAGCTACTAAGCAAGGTATCCATCCACCATATGCAATAAAAGCCAGTGCTTGGTCGCGAGGTGACCCCTCTGAATTAACCTGGATTTTCAGTCCAATTTTTGATCGGTAGTCGACGCGAAGGTCGGCGCGGTCGTCTTTCTTGCTCGTTTGTTTCTTTCCGCGCCGACCTTCGCGTCGACTACCGATCAAAAGTTGCACTGAAAATCAAGGTTAGTTCAGAGGGGTCATCTCGCGACCAAGCACTGCTCTTATTGCATATGGTGAATAGTCCGTCCAACAAGAGTTGTCTTTGGGCCTTAGCTCGTGCTGCGCAAAATAGTAATTCATTCTCATGGCTTTTTCTCCGAGTGCGTATCTTGTTCCATGTACTGTACTCCCATTCTGACGGAGTTTATGTAATTCGCGCAGCACGCGCCAAGCTTCAAAATGTCAACTCCCGCTGAGCAAACTATTACTGGACAGACACTACTGTTATTTTGCGTGTGCGTATTATCAAGGGTATGCATGTTCGTACATGTACGTAATATACAGATATTGCAGTATTGTACCTCGTGGTCATCCAAGACGGAATAAGGGCACGGTACGGAGCAGAAGCGACATTGAATTTCCAACTCCCCCTCTTCTTCTTCTTCTCCTTTCTTCTGCTGTACGTATCCTCCTTCGGCGTCCAAATTAGAGCGCGAAATAGCCTTGCACCCGGTCCCGGTATTCTCTTCAAACCCCGCTATCGTCTCAGCATCCAACATCTATACATAATAATGCATGCATGTACCGATATAAGAGGCCAAAACGAATGTCATACACAAACAGCGGGAACTTCCTTCTTGCTATCATTACGCTTCAGCCACTAATTACGCCTAAGGACACAATTCTATGCTACTGTACTACTAGTCGCAGGATTCATGTCGGTCCACTGAGAGAATGAGGCGATTTTTTGAAGTCACCTAACTTCTTCACGTGAAACATACGAGCAGGCACGTACGTCCAACACTAATTCTGTCTTGCATTGCGCAATAAGGCCTTCCATGACCACAAACATCTCTCTCAATCTCTCCATTTTGAACGACTACATACAAAAATGGCAAAGTATGGAAGGTACCATTACTCACCTCATAAATCGTGCTCGCGGGCTGAGAAGCTTTTGCTGGCTCTTCCAGTGCCGCCAGCAGCGCCCTCTGTAGGTCTGTGTCGTAATCTCCCGACAAGTCCTCCTCTTCTTCTTCTTCTTTATCCTGCCAAGGGGAATATTGTGCGGGCGGGGGCGTCGGTTTCCGTCTAGCCAGGAAACTGCTGCCTCTCTCTTCCTCCTCCTCCTCCCTTTCTTCGTGTATTTTTCGCCATACTGGCGACGACCGTTGCACTTGGTTCATGTATCTCTCGCCTCCAAAGGAGACATTTTTTCCGCTGGGTGCTAGTTGTAGCTGTTGTTGAGATGGGAAGAAAGGCGAGGCTTGTTGGGGTGCTACAGGGGTGATGGAGACAGTTGTTTTTGGCCGGGCGCCGCGGGAACGATAGAAGTCCATGCTGCTGCTGCTGTCCACAGAAGGAAACGGTGGACTAAGAGGTGGAACCATGGTGCGAGGCTCTTTTAATGCGCCTCCTGCTTCAGATTCAAATTCTGCAAATAATGCTATTTGCTTTCCTCTTCCTGTGGCATAGGCATGTTCCTACTCCAAAGATGATACAGCTTACGTACTGTACGTACCTGCATTCACAGTACGTACGTACACATGTACATACGCTCCTACGTGCATACATACAAACGCAAACCGTCTGAAAGTTACTGTGTCCCTGCCCCCATATAGTACACACCCGGCGTTACATGCTGGAATACTTGAACAGTTGCTACGGGGCATTTTGTTTTACAAAATGTAATCAAAGAAAGAAAGTTGCGATTTTTCAAAATACGCTTAGGACGGGACTGAAGCTTTAGGCTTAGGTTTTGGATGCAGAGGAGTAGGCCCCAGCCTTACGCCTCAGCCTAAGCCGAAAGCCTCAGTCCTGTCATAAAAGCCTATTTTAAAAAAGCACAACTTGCTTTCTTTGATTACATTTTGCAAAACAAAATGCTCCGTAGCGACTATTCAAGTATTCCAGCGTGTGAAACTTCCAGATGGTCAAACGCGTACGTACGTACTACGTACATACGTACACGTATACACTTCACAGTGGATGGATACCTGAGCAAGACGGAGGTGAGTTAGAAGAAGGAGGCGAAGGAGGGACGCCGCATGCGGATGAAGAGCAGATTCGCTTGCTCGCATCCTTCTCTAAATGCGCCTTCTTCTCGATCGGAGGCGATGAGGAGCAGGAGGAGGTGGTCGCGCCTTCTTCCTCACCCGCCGACAACAGCGATGGACTCCTGATGCTGCCGGACATACTCGCCGGCGCTCCTTACACAGCTGCTACTTACCGAGCTCTTTGCAACGATGAAATTCCCGACTTCTTTCTTTCCTTTTCGGCTTTTTCGTTTTATTTTGATGCTTTATTGATCTCTCTCTTCTTCTTCTTTTCTTTCTTTTTCTTCTTTGTTTCTATTCGTCGGCCAGTTATCCACCTTGGACCCAACCAAATGATCTGCAGTAACTTGTGTTCCATTAAGGTCTCAATGCCCTGTTTTTCTGAGCGTGGACTCCTGTACTACTAGTGAAGTATCTGGTGATATCTAATTCCAGCTGTTTTCACTTCCTGACACCATACGATCATCCGTCTGCTTGTTTTCCATTCGCTATTTCCGCTCCAGTCGCGCTCTCTGCGCTCGTCTTCGTACTATGCAGGGACAACTGTCTATGCATGGACTTCTGGATCAATTCGGTCCAGGTCTCTCCTGAGCCAACGAAAGCGAGTTGAGAGGAGATCAAGATATCGATCGAAAGCTTGTTACGCGATCTCTTTGACGCGCCATAGAGCGCCTCTTGAAACGGCCTCTCCGTGGCGCTATTCTTGATTGAAACGATAACTTTTTCAAACACGTTTTTCTTGGATAACTTTGCGTAGAGGCAACGTAAAGAGGCGCCGCTGGTACCGATCAATTCCTCTCGTCAAGACGCGTTGAATGGTGTGCCTCATGTTGAAAAATACTCAGTGGTTCCTTCGGAACACCCAAATCGCATGGTTTTTGGGGCGTTCTTCGGCGTGTCGTACTGCACCGAATACAAGAGCTTTGGCGCTGCCGTTTGGTGTACTTGTAGAGGAAGGGTTGTTCTATATTTACATGATAAGTGATCACTTTTATCTTGCACACAACGGCTACGAGGAAGCCTCAAAGTTGGCTCCGAAACAGGGCATTGAGACCTTAAGCCTAGTCCCGAAGCGAACGAAGATACGGTCGCGAACGCGCGCGTCGTCGTTTTTGTTTTTACTACGTACGTAACGTACCGTATCTTCGTTCGCTTCGGGACCACGCTTAATGGAACACAAGTTACTGCAGATCATTTGGTTGGGTCCAAGGTGGATTGTCAAGCGTAGTTTATGAATGAGAATCTTACTGTCCATGACTACAGAAAAATACATAGACTATATGAAAGCAAAACTAAACTACGCAAAACATAGGACTTCCTCCTGCCTGACGCCCAATTTACCAACTGTGCCCCCCCCTGTGCGCAGTCGGATGTACGTTTGTCTGCCAAAGAATCTTCACATTTCATTACACTTGAACTTGATCATCAAGAAAGCATGTTCTATGATCGAGTACATATGTGCAATATAGGAGCTGGCATTTTCACTTCGTCACTCATTTGTTAGTAATTCTGCTGCAAACACTGCATAGTGCTGAGGGGCTGGAACTTTTGACCGCCGCCTCCTCCTGCTCCCTGTAGTCCGGCCAGAAGGGGCTCCTGTCTTATGCTCTCGGGAAATTCCTCACCGGTGAACACCTCCTTTCCCTGCTGCTGCTGCTGGCCGTCTTTCTGCTGCTCAACTTGCGTATTTTCCATGTCGTCGGGAGTTGAATCCTCGCTCGGCCCCGCTGTTTTTGTCGTGCTCTTGGTACTACTCCGCGTCCTCGCCCGCTCCCTCCTCGTCCTCTGCTTCTTCCCCTCTTCTTTCTTGCCTCTCTTGCTCATCGTCCCCCGTTTGCTCTTCCTCCGACTCACGGTTCTACGATGCGACTTTCTCGATTTTCGCCCCATACCTGCTGCTTCGTCTGTGGACTGCGTCTCCTTCTCATCCGAACGAGCATCTGCAAGCGTAGGCCCTTTCCCGCTTTCAGGCGACTTCTCGGATGGTCCGCGTCCGGTTTTTCGCTTCTTCCGCCGAGAGCTCTTCGTCTTCCGCTCTGGACTGGCGTCACGTGCAGCTGTCGCTTGCTGATCTTCTGTCTTCTTGTTCCTCGATTGCGCTTCCGACTTCCCGCCCTTCGCCTGCTTTTGCTGTATCGCTCCTGCTGGTATTAGTAGGCTGGAGTCGTACGGGTCCGGCTCACTCACTGAACGGGAACAGTCACCGAGCACGTAGGCACCGCTCTCGCCACCCTGCCGATTCTTCGACGGCTTCTTCTCCTGCTTCTTTTTCTTCGATGCGCACAGGAGGACGAGCCAAGACGGTATCAGCAGCTGAATTAGTAGGAGAAACAGGGAACTGGAACTCACCGCCATGAAGCCAAGCCACCGAGACCGACCGATCCCCAAGCAGAAAAAAAGAAAAACTGCGGGTAAAGGAGATGATGAATTGATATCATCACTCATTTTTCGAGCCGATGCAGGAAATTGAAAAGCTCCTGGATGTCGGATGTCAAAATACGTAACTAACTAGTAATTTTGGTATTGTCATACATAATGATGATTGTGCAGTGGATTATGTCATGTACCCTCCCAAGAAGTATACTGCAAAGTAGGTCTATCATAGGTGGTGCAAAGTAGTGTTATCATCATGCCTAATGTACGTGTACCGTATATACTCATACTGTACATATAACATATGTACGTAGTGCACAACATATCGAGTTCGCTTTCATTTCGAAACCAGCGTATCATACAGGGCGACACAAAACACGTACGAATCCGTGGCCTTGTCTTTCACTCTTATCGCAAACTGGTAATCTTTCTGAAACAAAAGCCAGATAAACTCTTGACACTACTTTCATTGAGATTAGACTAAACTGAGTTGAACGGGAAACGGATCAGCTGTACGTTTTTGGCAAGAATGCCCCCAAGAAATGGAGCTAAGTTGGGCATTTTGTAGAGGTCGATAACCATGTTTACGGACTGTGGTCCCATCTTGGACAAGTGGCAATCGCCATTGATTTGAACACCGGTGTTTGGTCGGCAAGGTGAAAGGTCACTTCTGAGATAAAAGATAACATGCAAACGTCCCAAAGGAATTTTTCCCTCTCTAGACGAAGATTTTTGTTGGTTATCTTACGATACTCCAGCAGGTGTGCGTGAATTCCAAACGCATTGAAACCCACTGGCAAAGCTGAAGCTGCAGTCATCAATGAAAACGTCCACCAATGGCATTTGTAAGGCACCTCGCTGATTATTCACTGTCAATGTGATATTGAGGGGCAGATGTCCTATGATTCCTCCATGCGCATCTGGAGATCGACCATTCTGAGTCACTTGAACGTCGGTGACGGAAAACTTTGGGCTAATGACACCACAAGTAATGCCGGTTGTGCACTGTAGAACTTTTCGCTTGGTCGTTTCACAGCTCAATCCGAACAAGCCATGCCCTTTGCACTTTGGCTCGGTTGGGGTACATGTGATGGCCCAGCTGAGATGGAGAAATGCCAAAATAGCAAGAGCGGTTACCAAACCTGGTGGCGGCATATTGTGGACGTCTGGAAGCAGCTATACAGGAGGTCGCAAGTTAGTATAACTTGTCAAATAGATTACAGTATGTCGTTACGAATGTACATAACATAGGTTGGTGTATAATATACGTATTAACGTATGCATGTCACCGCCTGTGAGTGAGAACTGTACCAGATGGGATGACATGACAATGACAGCTCAATAAATTAATAGGTAATAAGTATAAATATGTACAACATGACGTACATAAAAACGTACTGTCGTACCTACGTACCTACATGTAGATGTAGTAGCATTGCTAGATTCGTTCTGCTCTGCACCCATTTATGCATGTTGAACACTTGCAATCAAATCAATCAAAATCTCAAAATTGACTACATCAGTATCTGTCATGTCTACGTATGTCGCTGATTTCTATTGTCCATTTCTTTGCTAATGATCGTCAACTCTTCCATCGCCTTATGAATAACTGATTGCAGCTCCTCTATCCTCTTCTGATCACTTACCCCAGGTCCAGCTGGATTGACAACAGATTCATAGCTAGGAGGTGGCGCTTCAATAGTCTCATGTGGCTGTGTATGGGGGTCAGTGATAGCAAATGTTGGTACTGATGGTGTTGATGGCATAGCTACTGAAGCAGGCTGAACCTTGAGAGTAGGTGCCATGCAAGAAAATAGTGCGCACAAGGCATGGATGCCCAAACAAGCGAGGATGGGCAGAAAAAACAAAATAAGCAGTATCAGAAACCAATAACTTCGTCGAGAATTAGATGAAGAGGTTCTGTTGGCTTGTTGATTGAGCTTTTTGTTTTCTGATGCACCTGGAAGGAGGTTTGATGCGTTTCTTTGCAGAAACCGCGGAGACCATACATCTTCACATTTGATCATCGAAGTTGCAAGCCATAGCTGCGCCAAAACATGGACATACACTAGCAGAGTTGTTGACATGACGACAAAGATGTACCTAATGCTTAGTGTGAGCAATGTGAGTGTAAGTCAGATTTACTTGCTTGTCACAGACTTTGGTAGCTAACGAACGCTCACCTAGCCCGTCTTCAACGTACGGACTGACTACGTACCTACTTGCTGTTGCTGCTGTTTTCTTGGAGTTGCGGGCAAAATATTCAGACTTACAGAGCGTCCAACATGCGGCACTTGGCTGTATTCATTCCGGTTTACGAGCGCAAATAAAAACTTTACCGCAAGTGTCTACGGAACGTACATAATGTATGTACGTACGTAAAGTAGTACAGTGTGTCTGTAGGTACACCACTAATACTTGGCAATACTACCCTCAGTCCGCCGTATCGTTGTGCACCGTGCCTTTGTGAACCTTTGTATCTATATGGACCTTGGTAGGGTTCGTACATATGTAAAAAGTTGGGCGAGTACGTAGACAGTTGCGAAAGGAGAGGACCGCTCCTTTCGCAACTGTCTACGCGCTCCTTTCGCAACTGTCTACGCGCTCCTTCCGCAACTGTCTACGCGCTCCTTTCGCAACTGTCTACGCGCTCCTTTCGCAACTGTCTACGCGCGCCGTTTCTACGGCGGCGTGGACCACTGCGTACTAGGTCCCTATGAAACAAAGGCACGGTAGTGCACAACGATATACGGCGGACAGATGGTGTACTGGCCGTATTTACTGGTGCATAGCATAGCCCAGCGCCTAAAAAACCGAATTTTATCATCACCGTGTTCTCTGTCCCGTTCGTCCACTTATGCCCATGCCATTGTGATTTGGTAGAATTTTAAACTTTTCGAATCTTTGCTCTTGGATCGGTGCCCAACATGTCTATTTCATCATCTAGGGGAAAGCGTGATTCTATGACGGTGTCTAACCGCCAGATATCTCTGCGACACAACCATATGCATTAGTAGCGGCGCGCTGAATCTGCACGACAAATGTATTAGAGGCAGGATCGGACTATTTCATGCGAATAATTTGCCGTTTACTACCATGCCCATAAAAACTCGAGAATTTTTCGGAACCCCGACAGCGACATTTATTACCAGCCGTCAATGCGACCTTGGTTTCTCATTGGCTATAGCTGCTGCTGCCCCGCGGGCAGAAACAAGGTGCCAGTGAGGCTGTAACCTGTACCGTTTGTGGGCGTGGCGTACACTAAGGTACATACGTACGCACGCAGATACTTGTACCTACTGCAAGCAAACATATGGCATACACTGAACATCCATTACGTACATACATGCGTAGAGTACGTACATGGCAGAACCGAACCTCCTTTGGCTACACTACGTACGTACACACATAACAATCATACCTGTTACAAGGTGCGCAGGCAGACTTTTGCTGCAGGTCAAGACCAAAAACCTCGACACGGTGCCGTGCCCTTCGTGATTAAGTATGACTCATCAATCAGAAGTCTGAGATTTGTTACACGTCACCGTATCCGTCGATGTGACACGTTGGCAACTCAGATTCAAACACCTCAAATTATTGTAACTCAAATTTTTGAACGGTGAAGAAATTTTTGAACACTTATTAAAGCGATGAGCCTGGGCGTCAAAGTGAGCTGGGCGACGTGACTGAGAATTGAGCTTTTTTTCTTGAGAATTGAGCAAAGCATGGCCGACCGATGTGGCCGGGAATCACCGAAATCCTTCGATTGGATCAAAATTGAAGTCGAGCCACCACCTGATCGAAAAGAAACTGTCGTTGAATTCGAAGTCGCTGATTCAAAGAACTGCATCAACAACATACGATTGGAAACAGAAAATCCAAAGATTGAAAATGAGGCAGCGCACAATGAAATACATCAGGCTGCTGCCATTTCTGCTCAGCCTATGGTAGAGGCGAACATCGAGGGTCAACATATCGTTCACTCTACTCTTGACGCTCAACTCATATCAGAAACACAGAATGCCGATCCGACCCCCGACAGTCTCGCTTTCGACTCTCAGTTTACAGCAAAGGCAAACGACGAAGACGAAAATCATCAGGCTACCGTCAACTCAGTGCTCGACGTTGAGTTTTCAACTGAAGGACACAATGACAATGAACATCAGGCTACTGTCACCTCCGCCTATATCGACTCACAGCTGACAGCAGAAGCTTCGGGAATGGAAAATGTGACTCGAAAACAATTTCCTCAACGGCAATGTGCCAGCTGCAGACAACCGTTTGTCCCAACCAGGCGAAACAATGTTTATTGCCCCTCTCATCGCCAGGTGCGGAAGGAACTTCCTCAACGGCAATGTGAAGTAATCAGCTGTAGACAACCGTTTGTCCCTACCAGTCTCAATAATGTTTATTGCCCCTCTCACCAGCACCACAAAGTAGATTGGCGTTTCTGCCGTGTCATCAGAATGACTGGACAAAGGCCCTTGTACCAATGCAGGTGTTGCAACCGTGTATATAAATCTAACGGGATTGCGAGGCATATTCAAACAAAGCACACCGGCATAAGAAGAGGACTCTTTCATTGCCATCACTGCAGTAAATCGTATTCTGAGCCTTGTAGTCTCAGAGATCATATTGCAAAACAACATCCAACTCCGCCCCTTCCCATCATTTCCAGCGTTGGTGAAAACAGCCTGCTGCAGAGCCCTAACGAACGGGCAGAATTGCCATGTAACGAAACTGCAGCTGTGTCGTCAACTGCAACAGCAAGCGCGACTACGACTACATCTGCAGCTGATGCCAGCAACCAGCAGCCAGCAGAAGTTACCGTGCCAACAGCATCCAGCCTGTTTGAACAACTGCATAGCTGCTATGTCAATGAAGCCGAGAGGGTTTCGGAAGAATTAGTTTCGGACGCTGCTGCAACTGGCCAACAAGACTTCCAGTCTCTTCCCAGCCCAACTCAAAGCAGGCAACCATCGACAGTAAGCGTCACTGCACCGGAAGTAATTGACTTAACAAAGGATCTCGATGCAGCTGAAACTTTTTCCTTCCAGCGCTTCCACTGTCGTGCATGTTTCAAGGGCTTTCGCACCTTGCAGGGCGTCATATTTCACGTCGTGATTACGCACAATTTGAAAACTCGATGGTGTGGAATCTGCGCTGTGAATCTCCCAGCTTCCGTGAATCTTAGAAGTCACATGATCAATGTCCATGGAAATCTTTGTGAAGAATGCACACATTGTGATGGCTTGGAACAAGCTCCTGTGGAACTATGCCGAAGCGGACAGGATGGAAATAATCGTCCATCCCATGAGAAAAATCAGTCCGTTGCTCATCGAAAACCAGCCGGCATTCTGCTTTTCGGAAATCCTGAAGTGGTGCGCCAATTCCCAAGCTTTCATCTAGCAAAGAACTCTGCTCAAACTGCAAGGGATGGTGCAGAAGCAGAAAGATGCCGAAGTTATTGCTCATCCCTGTTCATCAATGCAAATGTGGGTGAAACTTCGTCAGAAAATTTCAGTTCGCGATCTCTCTGAAACGGCTCATCCGTACCTTTGTGTTTTAGGGTACGTACTGTATGTACGTAGTATGTGTACATACATACCTAACCAGTACGTATGTACTGAAGGTGATGTATACGTAGTAGTAAGTAGTGTTTAGAATAAAGGATCACTGCATGTACGTACACTGGGAATATATGTGTAGATGTCTTGTCGTGTACAGTTTGTATTAGTTGAGCCTGTCTGTACTGTACAGTAGTAGTCGTAGTAAAACGCCAAAAACCAATTTCGCTCCAGCGCTGTTCCATAAATTCCGAGTCAGAGTCAGATCAGAATAGATGCCGAATGAGACCCAACCTGGAAATTTAGGCTATGCACAGTGGGCTTGAGCTTGAGCCCTCCTGAGCAACACGTAGCATACTGACTGGGCTATCTTGCTATAGTCTTGCTTGGCCCGGGTGGCAATGTTTACGCCTCCTAAAAGCTACAGGGCTACGTGTAGTAGATGCATAAACAAGCTTAATTAGTAAAAAGTTTTTTTTCTCTCTATAGGTATATTATTTTTACTTAGATTTTAGGGTTTATTTATGTTTTGGTTTTTTTCTTTTTCATTGTTTGACGGTTTTTATTTGATTTTATAATTTTTTATGTTTCCTGGTTAATTCTTTATTTCATGGTTTATGGTTCTGTTTCAGCCACGATTAGCTTCACTTCAGGTAAATCGACACTTTCACTGTCGTGAAGAGTGACAGGCTCAGCCGCGGTTAGCTTCACTTCAGGTAAATCGACACTTTCACTGTCGTGAAGAGTGACGGGCTCAGCCGCGGTTAGCTTCACTTCAGGTAAATCGACACTTTCACTGTCGTGAAGAGTGACGGGCTCAGCCGCGGTTAGCTTCACTTCAGGTAAATCGACACTTTCACTGTCGTGAAGAGTGACGGGCTCAGCCGCGGTTAGCTTCACTTCAGGTAAACTGACACTTTCACTGTTGTGAAGAGTGACGGGCTCAGCCGCGGTTAGCTTCACTTCAGGTACCTTATTTTTGGGTGTATAGCCCCATACAAAAATCGAGAGGTCTGATGGGGGGTTATACACTGGGGGGGGGGGGGATATACAATGGGGGGGATATACACTGGGCAAAATTTATGTTTTTGAGAGGTGTGTAGAGGCATGTTTTTGAGGTCAAAAGCATGTGTTTTAGGGCATAATTGCGGTCAAAACAGGGTTATTCTATTACAACACATGCTCAGCTAAGCTTATAGGCATAGTAGCTTGGTGTAGGAGTAGCTATAGCTAGCTTATGACCAGCTTACATAGGTAGGCTAGGTACCTTCCAGTACATGGGGGGTTATACACCAGGGGGGATATACACTGGGCAAAATTTATGTTTTGCCAATGGGGGGTTATACACTGGGGGGGGGATATACAATGGGGGGGATATACACCCAAAAATACGGTAAATCGACACTTTCACTGTCGTGAAGAGTGACGGGCTCAGCCGCGGTTAGCTTTCATTTGCATGACAGGGTTGTTCTTTGTCACTATTGCAAAAGAGATGAGCTGAACTGAACCATTTTGCTTGCTAATTCAAGGTAGTTTTTATTTTTTCACTGCACTGGCATAAAACAGATGGACACAAGTGTACTACTTTCTCCTTTATGGTAGGTTTTTATTACTGCGTGTTTCTGGCTATTCACTCAGAATGATTTTTCTTCAAATGAAATTTTTGTTTTCTCTGCATGAAAAATATCAAATCAAGCGATTACTCTTCTCACAGTGACAAATTTTTATTTTTGTGACAAAAATAACGCACTGCAGTTGTCAATATTTTCAACTTAAAACGCCAGCTTCGGGCAGCTTCGCTGCCCTCGCTGGCTGGCTATGGATGTTTTCATAAATTCTTTGGTGCAGTATTCATTAACCATTTTTGTACCTGTACCTGCTCTTGTTGTATTATCACTACATCTACTATTCATCTTCCTCAAGTAACTGTACCACTTATCTTTTCTACTCTCAGCTTTGGTCAGAACCTGCCACTTGTTGCTAGTATTCCTTCCTCTCATCATTCAAAAATATACGTCACACAAAGATTATCATTTTTTAAAGTAATTCAGGTGTTATTTGCTCACAATATTTCTAATGTACTCTCATTTCTGCCTGTATATTTCTTTTCTACTCAATCACTTAGTGATTTTACATAATCCATAATTTCTGATCAAGATCTTGATATCAAATGAACTTTGGGCAATATCAAAGGATCGGGCACCCTTTTGGGCAATCTCAACTGATCGGACACCCTTTCGGGCAATCTCAACTGATCAGGCACCCTTTCGGGCAAACTCAACTGATCGGGCACCCTTTCCGGCAATCTCAACTGATCGGGCACCCTTTCAGGCAATCTCAACTGATTGCGCACCCTTTCGGGCAATATCAAATGATCAGGCACCCTTTCGGGCAAATCAAATGATCAAGCACTCCTCAGGCAATATAAAATCATTAGAGACACACTTTCCAGAAAAACTTTTTGGTAACTTTCAACTTCCTGTGATAATACATGTTCTCTAATAATTCATATCAAACTGAAATTTTAACAGTACTTCAATACTAATCTCCAGATGATCATAACTCAATCAAGTTCCTCAAAACTCCAAAATGCATAAAATCACAAATAGATTCTATTCCATTCTATTCTGAGATTCTAACAGATTCTATTCCATTCTATTCCATTCCTGTGATAATACATGTTCTCTTATAATTCATATCAAACTGAAATATTAACAGTCCTTCAATACTAACCTCCAGATGATCATAACTCAATCAAGTTCCTCAAAACTCCAAAATGCATAAAATCAAAAATAGATTCTATTCCATTCCATTCTATTCTATTCTATTCTGAGTACCTCACCTCTCCTGACTTCACACTAGAACCACATATTGCATATTTCACATATTTCTAACAAATAAATACACATGCAAAAAATTTACAACAAAAAACAACCTGTACATACATACATACATACATACATACATACATACATACATACATACATACATACATACATACATACATACATACATACATACATACATACATACATACACATATAGGTACATCAATGCATATATAACAAATGAATACAGTAAACAATCGAAACTTTCACTAAATACCATGTGGCTTCTATTAACCAACGTAATCAAAATACTGCAACTCATCCAAATATCTATTTCACCTATATCTATACCTTCAAACCTGTACCTACTATCAAAACCTGTACCTATAGTTTACCTGTATCTCAATTTTATCCTGTACATACTAACTCAACCTGTATTACCAACCTTATCTTAATATTCAACAAATCTTTTACCTATACACCAATTTAACCTGTATCTATACCTTCAACCTGTACCTACACTACCTAAAGCATACCCTCAAACTGTATATACATATTCTACAAACACAGGCTAATCCTGTACTACTACAAAAATCAAAACCTGTACCTATAGTTTACCTGTATCTCAATTCTATCCTGTACATACTAACTCAACCTGTATTACCAACCTTATCTTAGTATTTGACAAAATCTTTTACCTGTTCACTGATTTAACCTGTATCTATCTATACCTTCAACCGGTACCTACACATGCTAAACCTGTACTACGTTTCCCGTGGGGGGGGTGGGGGCCGTGTGGGGGTGCATGGGGGGGTGGGTGTGTGGGGGGGGTGTGGGTGGGGTGTGTGTGGGGTATTGGGGGGGTGGGTGGGGGGGGTTTTTTGGGGGAATATTAGGGTTTTTGGGGGGGGTGGGGGCAAAAGGTGTTTCTAGTACATATACCCCCCACGCCCGCGGTGGGCAATCTGTTTGTGGTGGGGGTGGGAGCGGGAATGGTGGACAGGCTTCATAGGTTGGGTGGGGGGGTGGGGGGGGTATAGGGGGGGTGGGGGGGGGGGGGGGGGGTATGGCATGGGGCTTTTTTTTGTTTTGGCCATATGGGGGGTATGCATGGGGGGGGGGGGTTGTGGTTGGGGGGGGTTTCTCCCCGTGAATACGGTACTACAAAAATCAAACCTGTACCTATACTTTACCTGTATGTCAATTTTCACCTGTACATACTAGCTCAACCTGTATTACTAACATAACCTGTACCTACCTATACCTTCAAACCTGTACCTACACTACCTAAAGCATACCCTTTGAAGTAGATATCTATATATTCTACCTACACATGCTAAACCTGTACTACTACAAAAATCAAAACCTGTACCTATACTTTACCTGTATGTAAATTTTCACCTGTACATACATACTAGCTCAACCTGTATTACTAACCTAACCTGTATCTATACCTTCAAACCTGTACCTACCTACACTACCTAAAGCATACCCTTTGAACTAAATATCTTCATATGCCACCTACACATGCTAAACCTGTACTACTACAAAAAACAAAACCTGTACAGTACCTATACTTTACCTGTATGTAATTTTCCTAAGCTGTATCTATACCTTCAAACCTGTACCTACACTACCTAAAGCATACCCTTTGAACTAAATATCTACATATACTGCCTACACATACTAAACCTGTACATAACATCACATAATTTTCCCGCATGACATGGACAACAACTGTAAAATAATGTAGGTGAAACACATCCTAGTTTATTCCCTTTTTCACAGCAAACCAACCAAATGAACCATACATACAGGTTAACTTCAACACATCTAACAACGAATTGTTTTCACCCTTTGCTAATGATGAACCAATAAATGAAACAACCGAACCCCAGATAAAACAATACAAAACTCTTCATGTATTGTACCAATAGCAAAGGAAAACAAACAATTTCTGTTAAACACATACTAAACAAATAAAATAAACATTTCTTACAAATTGAACCACAGAATCCACCATTGACCAATTGAAACTTGATAACCACCAGCTTCCAGATAATGACCACTAAAACTACATAACAATCAAACCCACAATACAACTGGACCATCCAACAAAGCAAACAATACACAGATTACCAACGATTGCGAAATCACATACTTACCAGACCACAAAAAGCACACGACCTCACTCTGCGAACAAAACAACACACAATGACGAAACAGCCAGCAACCTGTACTGCTCACGCAAACTCCGCGCGCTTACGCAACATGACGTCATTTCACAACACACGCAGGCACTCGCCCTCACACATGTACGCGCAAGCTCACATACAGGTAAGCCATGCCCCCTCAACGTTCATTGGCTAACCTGTACCACCCCCGCGCGCACCAAATCTATATATAGGTGTTTTAGCACTTTTACCTTCTTGAGCGTCGTAGCTGGGAGGTAGCGCTTGTGAAATGCAGCACTACACTAGCCCGTGTTCAAAGCACGGACGTGCCAACACATACATACAGGTTAAACATACCCTACAGGTCAACGTACAGGTACATACCACAGAAGACAATACATACAGGTTAAGGGCAATGTACAGGTAAAGGAGAAGGTACAGGTTAAACTAAACATACAGGTTCAGTGTATACAATTTTCAAGCCCAACTCGCGCTACCACCTTCATAAGGGAGTTTTCACCATTCTACTTGCT
>JASAMW010005551.1:0-11162 GCA_030247985.1 Epsilonema sp. ZAB3_2 | reverse complement strand
TTTTTCTCACGTCTTCACACGTGGTGAGTTTTACGGTGATTTCACCAACATCCCTATGCTTCATTTCATCACATACTACCGGGAAATCAATTCACCATGAGTTTTCTAACCTCGTGTGTAGCGCACTATTGAAAGGACAATCACCAGTGCCAAAAACATTATAATCTGGCATAGAAATCGAGGCTGATAGATAGGCTGCAAAACTGTACTTTTCACCTATGCGCATGGGCCATTGTCCTCACGAAGAATTATTTATTTTTCCCAGTACCAAACATCCGTTTCAATTCTACATATATTTATTTCGTAGATGCGTGCAGTGTTACATTTTATTTCGATGTATGAGGTAAATTTTTCCAAGTCATAGAAGTGGCAGATATCCGATTGGCAATGGCCGCCGCGTGAACTATTCAAGGAGTAGTTGTAGAAGCTAATGATGGTCGTGTATGCTAGAGTAGTAGCGGCGGATGCCTGTGGCTGTTGAATTTGCCACTCGCAGACAGCATATGCTTGAGCAATCAAAGGTATCTGTTGTACAACTTTATCACTCCAGGTCACATTACTCTGGTTAGCAGTAATTGATCCGCCGCAAAACGAAGACAATTCATCACCCGTATAGTGCGCCTGGGTCACAATTTACAAGACAATTATTCAGATTTGATGAAAGTAAAAGAGCAGGAATATATGTGTTCATGCATGTGAAGCATTCAATGCAAAATGTTCATCGTATTGGAGTGCACACACATACCTGGAACTTGATACTAATGCTTGGCGAAGAGATGCCTGCCATGAGCACGAGTCTATTAGTGAGGCTTTCCACAATATTATTCTCTTCATGGCAGTATGAGCGATACAAAGCCAGCTTTTGCGTCCCAGCCACTCTGTCCACTTGCAAGGCCCCATCAAACTATAATGAAGAGCAAGCAAAAAGTTCATTGGAGCAAGCCCCACCATGCATCCATGGCCCGTTCACATCGGAAGTAGAGTAGATAAGTACGCCGAGCGTGGCCATGGTTGTCCATGCTTTTGCATTGCGCCAAGCCGTGAACACGCTGAATGCATGTCCGGCACGCGACTTTGATGTGAATGAGCCATTGTACTGGCAACACTGATGCCCAAACGGGCAGTTCATTCGATGTAGTGCTTGTGAACAAAGAACACTAAGGTTATAACAGAGCGCATAATAAATGCATACGCATGTACCCCGAGGTAGCGGAAACAGTGCTCATAAGGATGCCTATTTTTTGGAACTTGGTCAACGTCAGTGAACCGCAGTGCAATTCTTTTCCCGGGTGCCCCATAGATTTCATAGCGGCAACGTTGCGGGCCTCTGGAATAAGCCGGGTAAGCAACTGACTGTATGGTGCCTTGTGGAGAAGTGAAGGTGCCACCGCAAACTACAAACTAAGTCACAGTCAAACTACTGTAAGGTTTGCACGTACACATATGTACGTATGTAATGTAAAGTTGACCGACTGGACATAAGCTTTAGTTTAGGCTAAAAGCCAAAATACCACATCGCGTACTACCCCGTGTCGCATTCGCATTAGGGCCAGTAGTAGCCAGCCATCAGTACATACGTACAAAGGAGAAAGACAAAAAGCACCTTGGCGCATGGCAGCAAACAGCATTTGGAAATTCTGGAGTAGAGATCCTGGCAGGCGTGAGTAGAATCGAACATAGAGACGATCGGTTCCAGCACTTCTTGTCATTCTCGTTGTTATACTGAGGGAGCAATAGGTTCCAATCACTGGCCCTGTGTCACACACAGTGAAGACTCGTAACAATAGAGTGCGTTGCGACGCAAATACAGGACGTACGTGTATACAATCACAATCAGGTGCACAATAATTGTGTTCTCACTTACCAGTGCTGTTCTCAGCTCTCAACTGAACATATGAGCCAGAGCAATTGCTGCTTGAAGAAGAGGGCAGCCGAAGTGCAGTAAACGTGTAGTTAAGCACATGATAGGAGGGTGCGTGAATGTGCCACTCACAGTCGGTTGAAGCATCGAAGGTCTCCGGGTAGTTCGGAGAAGATAGAGCTCCTGATGCAGCATACATGTAACCGCCACATTTAGCTGCAAAAAAGAAAATCATGGACATCCGATCCTCGATGGTCGATACGCTTTGCCATTCCAATATTGCATACGTAACACCTACTGTATTGTGCTACACTACACGCGTGGTGAGTGAGTACTCAAGAAATTCACGGTGAGTTTGAACTTCCGAGTTTTGTTCTGCGCGTAGATCATTCTCACTCACTTGCATCCACGTGTGAAGATTTTCTCACCTGTTCACATGTGGTGAGCTTCAAAACTCATGGTGAAATCAACAACTTCCCTGCATGCTTCATGACACACTTACGAGGAATTCCTACGTACCTAATCGAGCGTATGCTCGAAAGCCCTTCATATGATGGTTAGGAATAGGATCTGACACAAATCGGAGGAACATGTAGACGCCAGAGGAGAAGAGAGAAGTCAGTGCATCGGCTTTTACACCAGTGCCGCAGATTCGCTTGATCAGACTCGAATGCACGCTGGAACCATCTCTCACATCTAAGTAGTCTCCGCGTCCACATGATCTAAAGGAAAATGCATGCGCCCAATACAGACGTGGATGGAGAGAATGCAACGTCGTACCATTGGGAGAGGGGAGTTGGAGGGCTAAGATGACACTAATCTCGCACCTGCTAAGTGCACAAAGTAGTGCGGGGTAATTCGAACCAGGGTTATTCGGGCCACCTAACCCTTACTGTATCTCCTGCTTGGAAAATGTATACCATACATACGTAGCTATTAGCAAAGATCCTGGCACCCTCTCCCTAAAGCCATTCCGGGCTTAGAGTATGTCTAATTAACCAAGAAGGCCTAATACTTATTGTGTAGGATTCCGCGGCAAAACAAGAACTCCTAAAATTTAGGAGTCTGAACTTTCTCTAGTAGTTCTTGCTTTATTATCGGAAAATAATATTGAAGTAGCATAACATAACATGATTTTGTTTCTTTTCCTTCTTTTCTTTTTTTCGAATGCTATGCTACTTCAATATTATTTTCCGATAATAAAGCAAGAACTACTAGAGAAAGTTCAGACTCCTAAATTTTAGGAGTTCTTGTTTTGCCGCGGATTCCTACACAATAAGTATTAGGCCTTCTTGGTTAATTAGACATACTCTAAGCCCGATATTGCTTGATGGTCTATATCTCCTGCTTGGATATGTATAGTATACATATACGTAGCTATTAGCAAAATGATCCTGGCACCCTCACGCCTCACCTGATATAATTGTACAGTTTCACGTTTCGTTTGTCGCCTGGGCACTTACTCGAATGGTTCGATGCCAAAGCCCTGCGTCAGATCAAAGTCCAGTCTAATTCTCTTTCCAGCTGGAGCTCTGACCAGCCATACACAATCCAGTGAATTGGGATAATTCATCGGGTATCCAACACTCTGCACCATAACCTCAGGCAGGTCTTCAGTCAAAATGAGTTGATCGTCAGAACAGTCTGTGTGCTTTTCTTCTAGTATCATGGAAAAGCTTCCTCTCTCATTGCTACTATCAGTAGGCTGAATCTTGCTTTCGAACACAATGATCATTATTGGACCACTTGATTCCCGGATGATAGTATCATTATCCGCTTTGCAGAAAGAACGGATGTCATCAGGGAAAGTGAAGATCTAAAAAAAGCGTTCGGCACGTAAAGCCTAGAAAATACGGGACGTGGGCTAACTGCGCGCGAGTTCGACTCTCGCTGGCCTCGCCTATTTTTTGAAGGATTAGGGTCAGCGGGCGGAGACACCTGCAGGTACGAGAAGGAAAAGCGAATTTGTGTATTTTCGTGTTGGATCCGGCCCGCCGCCCAGAGCACGAAGCCTCACCTCTTCCGTTGGGCATGAGATAGTGTCATTATTCCGAAGTTTCAGATTGTAAAACGTTGCCACGATAGCGCGTCCGGATTTGCTGCCAATTAGCCATACACACGAGCTGCTACCAGATGGCCTCACATCGATGTGCTGCCTGCCTGTGATCAGCGCCTCGCCTCCACAAACTACACATAGTACAAGAGAAAAGGCCAATGCGAATGACAAGCATTAAAAAAAACCACAGCCACTACGAGTTTTCTACAAAACTCAAGTCGCGTTGCGTAAAATAGAGACAAATGCGGATTAATGTCCATATGTTTCACGTACTCCTGCATGACTACATGCAAACTACACAATACGACCTTATTTCCATAGCGAACTCTTTTTTAGTGGCTGGACAAAAGGTGGTTACCTGTGCGAAACTGCAGTTGAAATCCACTGTAGTTCAATGAGCGATCTGTGACCATGCGAATGCTGGCAAAACTGCCATGCTCCAAGGTGACGATTTTCTGCAGTATGCTGGAATTGGTTTTGTGCATACCGCAGAATCGACGAGGCTCCAGCGATGCCAGTGACACCTGCTGCTCGCTGCCAGAAGGAAGTGGTAGGATAGAACGCCCCAAGAAAAGCGACAACTGGTCAATGATTTCTACAGCAAAGTCAACCTCGTCTCAGAAAAGCCTTTTTCCAACATGAAGGACACATGTAGGGTACTATGGGGTAGACCCGCCCATGGGAAAATCCGCCCACCTAAGCCTTCAGGGCTGCATATCTCAGGAACCATACGACCGATTGAAACAAGTAGGATATCAACCGATTCCTTGAACTCTCCTCTTTCAAATGAGCTATTTGGCACGTCATTTGCTGAAACATCAAGCTCACGGGGTCACTTTTTTCGACAAGAGGTCGAAAATGACCAAACTTTAGAGGTTGCGCAAAAACACCCTGTATGTTATAAATGAACACCCGGTATGTGGGGGGCAAGGGGGCATGGTACCCTACCCCCAGGCGAAGTTTCAACCAATTCGCCCCACTGGTACTGGAGATATAGCAAAAAACAATTTCAGGACTTAGTGGGGTAAATGCGCCCACCCAACTCCTGTACTAAAGTATAGGGAAAACCCGCCCACCTCATCAGCGCATTATATGCGATCCTAAAACAGCTGTCATATCAGCTTACAATCACGAGAAAAGTGGGTTCAGCTAATTTTACAACATTTTTATATGATTTCACAAGGTAAGGAGACGTTTTTGCAAATTTTTGAAAATTCCATGGGTGGGCGGGTTTACCCCCCAGCACTGAAAAGTTAGCTGACAGCAGAGTAGGCCTATTTACAGCATTTATTACCAAACTAAACTATCTAGCTGGCTAATTGGCAGCTGCTGTTCATGCTAATTGCTTCTGCTTTTTTCTAACATGCCAGAATAATAAAAAATAGCCTGGGCAGCCTCAAATTAGCTAAAATCATGGGTGGGCGGGTTTACCCCCAGTACTAAGAGATCAGCTGTCACTAGAGTAGTATCATTCATACCCTTCACATTTCAGAAAGAAAATTTTTAATTATAATTTTTACAATTACTGGACGTTGGCAATAAAGTTGGCTTCCACCTTGAAAAAAACGGCCATAAAAATATGGCTTGGTCAGGCTGAACATGGCCTAAATCTTAGGTGGGCGGGTTTACCCCCCAGGGATCGCGTTTTTTGCGACAGCTAAATTGGCCATAACTCTCTAAAGATGTTCAGCAGTAGAGTTGTAATTGGCACGTTTAATTAAGGCCTAACCATGTATATTGTGCCATGTGATTTCGTTTTGGTTCAGCCATTGGTTCCAGAGAACTGCTTAGGGGGGCGGGTTTACCCCATGTTACCCTACAATGGACGAAGTCGCAAATAGGGCTGCAGACAAGCAAATATTTTTAGTAGCGCTTTTTCTTGCAAAACTTTATTATTTTTTTGTTCATTTACTTCATTTCATAGTGAAACAAATAGCCGCCATTTTTTATTTTTAGCCAAATCGGCGGATTTTGGCTGGTTGTGGTTGATAGGTGCCTAGTAAATTGGTTTTGCATGACCAAACAATGGGTTATTGGCAGAGGAGGAATACATAATCGTAGAAGCCTCAGCTACAAAATAGGGTAACATGGGGTAAACCCGCCCCCCTAAGCAGTTCTCTGGAACCAATGGCTGAACCAAAACGAAATCACATGGCACAATATACGTGGTTAGGCCTTAATTAAACGTGCCAATTACAACTCTACTGCTGAACATCTTTAGAGAGTTATGGCCAATTTTAGCTGTCGCTAAAACGCGATCCCTGGGGGGTAAACCCGCCCACCTAAGATTTAGGCCATGTTCAGCCTGACCAAGCCATATTTTTATGGCCGTTTTTTTCAAGATGGAAGCCAAGTTTATTGCCAACGTCCAGTAATTGTAAAAATTAAAATTAAAAATTTTCTTTCTGAAATGTGAAGGGTATGAATGATACTACTCTAGTGACAGCTGATCTCTTAGTACTGGGGGTAAACCCGCCCACCCATGATTTTAGCTAATTTGAGGCTGCCCTGGCTATTTTTTATCATTCTGGCATGTTAGAAAAAAAGCAGAAGCAATTAGCATGAACAGCAGCTACCAATTAGCCAGCTAGATAGTTTAGTTTGGTAATAAATGCTGTAAATAGGCCTACTTTGCTGTCAGCTAACTTTTCAGTACTGGGGGGTAAACCCGCCCACCCATGGAATTTTTAAAAATTTGCAAAAACGTCTCCTTACCTTGTGAAATCATATGAAAATATTGTAAAATTAGCTGAACCCACTTTTCTCGTGATTGTAAGCTGATATGACAGCTGTTTAGGATCGCAGTATTATGAGCTGATGAGGTGGGCGGGTTTTCCCTATACTTTAGTACAGGAGTTGGGTGGGCGCATTTACCCCACTAAGTACTGAAATTGTTTTTTGCTATATCTCCAGTACCAGTGGGGCGAATTGGTTGAAACTTCGCCTGGGGGTAGGGTACCATGCCCCCTTGCCCCCCACATACCGGGTGTTCATTTATAACATACAGGGTGTTTTTGCGCAACCTCTAAAGTTTGGCCATTTTCGACCTCTTGTTGAAAAAAGTGACCCCGTGAGCTTGATGTTTCAGCAAATGACGTGCCAAATAGCTCATTTGAAAGAGGAGAGTTCAAGGAATCGATTGATATCCTACTTGTCTCAATCGGTCGTATGGTTCCTGAGATATGCAGCCCTGAAGGCTTAGGTGGGCGGATTTTCCCATGGGCGGGTTTACCCCATAGTACCCTACTGCCTTCATGTTGGAAAAGGCTTTTCTGAGGGGTGTTTGCTGAGAATCTTGCGTTGTGGTTCTCGGGTTCTACCTACCCTCCTTCTGGGGGCGGGTGTCCTGGCGCTGGGCTGTGTTCTGGGTAGCAATTCCGCATCTGCGATGTCCCTTGGAGCGGGTTTTGCTCTGGTCGTGCTCTTGACTAGTGGATTTCTGCGTTTCGGGTACCCCTTTTGTCCGCCCTAGGTTCGCTAGGAAATAGGTGTATTGTGTAGTTTGCATGTAGTCAGCGGAGTAGTGAAACATATGGATTATCCTTTGTCTCTATTAGCCGCGCTTGGTTTTGTAGAAAACTCTGTGGCTGTGGTTTTTTTTAATGCTTGTCATTGCATTGGCCTTTTCTCTTGTACTATGTGTAGTTTGTGGAGGCGAGGCGGGATGGCGGCGCTCGTGAGGCTCTGGTAGCGCTGTGTGTATGGCTAATTGGCGCTGGCTAGTGGCGTTTTATCTGACTTCGGGATAAGACTATCTCTGCCCAGGAAAAGTGGGCTTCGTGCTCTGGGCGGCGGGCGGATCCGAGTACTTGCTTTTCCTTCTGTACCTGCGTCTCTCCGCCCGCTGCCCTTCCTTAATAGGCGGGCGGGGTGCTGCGGGTTGCCCGTCCCTATTTTCTGGTTTTAGTGCCGACGCTTTTTTTAGTCTTCCTTTCCCTGATGACTCCTTCTTTCTGCGCGGATAAGATACTATCATCCGGGAATCGTGGTCCAATAATGATCATTGTGTTAGAGATTCGCCTACTGATAGTAGCAATAGAGGACTTTCCATGATACTAGAGAAAAGCAGACTGTTCTGAGATCTCATTTTGACTGAGACCTGCCTGAGGTTAGGTGCAGAGTGTTGGATCCCGGATGCACTATCCCAATTCCTGGATTGTGTATGGCTGGTGGCTCCGCTGGAAGAGAATTGACTGGACTTTGACTGAGGGGCTTTGGCGTGACCATTCGAGTAAGTACCGGCGACAGGTGACTGTACAATTATATAGGTGAGGCGTGAGGGTGCGGATCATTTTGCTAATAGCTACGTATATGTATACTATACATATCCAGCAGGAGATATAGACCATAGCAATATGGGCTTAGAGTATGTCTAATTAACCAAGAAGGCCTAATACTTATTGTGTAGGAATCCGCGGCAAAACAGAACTCCTAAATTTAGGAGTCTGAACTTTCTCTAGTAGTTCTTGCTTTATTATCGGAAAATAATATTGAAGTAGCATAGCATTCGAAAAAAAGAAAAGAAGGAAAAGAAACAAAATCATGTTATGTTATGCTACTTCAATATTATTTTCCGAATAATAAAGCAAGAACTACTAGAGAAGTTCAGACTCCTAAATTTTCGAGTTCTTGTTTTGCCGCGGAAATGTAACAATAAGTATTAGGCCTACTTGGTTAATTAGACATACTCTAGCCCGGATGTAGGGGAGGCCCCGGATCTTTGCTAATAGCTACGTATGTATGATAGTATTCGTTTCCAAGCAGGAGATACAGTAAGGGTTAGGTGGCCCGAATAACCCTGGTTCGAATTACCCCGCACTACTTTGTGCACTTAGCAGGTGCAAAGATACGTGTCATCTTAGCCCTCCACTCCCCTCTCCCAATGGTACGACGTTGCTTCTCTCCATCCACGTCTGTATTGGGCGCATGCTTTTCCTTTAGATCATGTGGACGCGGAGACTACTTAGATGTGAGAGATGGTTCCGCGTGCATTCGAGTCTGATAGAGCAAATTGCGGCACTGGTGTAAAAGCCGATGCACTGACTTCTCTCTTCTCCTCTGGCGTCTACATGTTCCTCCGATTTGTGTCAGATCCTATTCCTAACCATCATATGAAGGGCTTTGGCATACGCTCGATTAGGTACGTAGGAATTCCTCGTAAGTGTGTCATGAAGCATGCAGGGAAGTTGTTGATTTCACCATGAGTTTTGAAGCTCACCACATGTGAACAGTGAGAAAATCTAGCACGTGGATGCAAGTGAGTGAGAATGATCTACGCGCAGAACAAAACTCGGAAGTTCAAACTCACCGTGAATTTCTTGAGTACTCACTCACCACGCGTGTAGTGTAGCACAATACAGTAGGTGTTACGTATGCAATATTGGAATAGCAAAGCGTATGGACCATCGAGGATCGGATGTCCATGATTTTCTTTTTTGCAGCTAAATGTGGCGGTTACATGTATGCTGCATCAGGAGCTCTTTCTTCTCCGAACTATCCGGAGACCTTCAATGCTTCAACCGACTGTGAATGGCACGCTCGCGCCCCTCCTACATGTGCTTAACTACACGTTTACTGCACTTCGGCTGCCCTCTTCTTCAAGCAGCAATTGCTCTGGCTCATCTGTTCAGTTGAGAGCTGAGAACAGCACTGGTAAGTGAGAACACAATATATTGTGCACCTGATTGTGATTGTATACACGTACGTCCTGTATTTGCGTCGCAACACACTCTATTGTTACGAGTACTTCACTGTGTGTGACACAGGGCCAGTGATTGGAACCTATTGCTCCCTCAGTATAACAACGAGAATGACAAGAAGTGCTGGAACCGATCGTCTCTATGTTCGATTCTACTCACGCCTGCCAGGATCTCTACTCCAGAATTTCCAAATGCTGTTTGCTGCCATGCGCCAAGGTGCTGTTCTTCTCCTTTATTACGTATGTACTGATGGCTGGGCTGCTACTGGTCCTAATGCGAATGCGACACGGGGTAGTACGCGATGTGGTATTTTGGCTTTTAGCCTAAACTAAAGCTTATGTCCATTCGGTCAACTTTACATTACATACGTACATATGTGTACGTGCAAACCTTACAGTAGTTTGACTGTGACTTAGTTTGTAGTTTTCGGTGGCACCTTCACTTCTCCACAAGGCACCATACAGTCAGTTGCTTAACCGGCTTATTCCCGGAGGCCCGCGACGTCCCGCTATGAAATCTATGGGCACCCGGGAAAAGAATTGCACTGCGGTTCACTGACGTTGACCAAGTTCCAAAAAATAGGCATCCTTATGAGCACTGTTTCCGCTACCTCGGGGTACATGCGTATGCATTTATTATGCGCTCTGTTATAACCTAAGTGTTCTTTGTTCACAAGCACTACATCGAATGAACTGCCCGTTTGGGCATCAGTGTTGCCAGTACAATGGCTCATTCACATCAAAGTCGCGTGCCGGACATGCATTCAGCGTGTTCACGGCTTGGCGCAATGCAAAAGCATGGACAACCATGGCCACGCTCGGCGTACTTATCTACTCTACTTCCGATGTGAACGGGCCATGGATGCATGTGGGCTTGCTCCAATGAACTTTCTTTTTGCTCTTCATTATAGTTTGATGGGGCCTTGCAAGTGGACAGAGTGGCTGGGACGCAAAAGCTGGCTTTGTATCGCTCATACTGCCATGAAGAGAATAATATTGTGGAAAGCCTCACTAATAGACTCGTGCTCATGGCAGGCATCTCTTCGCCAAGCATTAGTATCAAGTTCCAGGTATGTGTGTGCACTCCAATACGATGAACATTTTGCATTGAATGCTTCACATGCATGAACACATATATTCCTGCTCTTTTACTTTCATCAAATCTGAATAATTGTCTTGTAAATTGTGACCCAGGCGCACTATACGGGTGATGAATTGTCTTCGTTTTGCGGCGGATCAATTACTGCTAACCAGAGTAATGTGACCTGGAGTGATAAAGTTGTACAACAGATACCTTTGATTGCTCAAGCATATGCTGTCTGCGAGTGGCAAATTCAACAGCCACAGGCATCCGCCGCTACTACTCTAGCATACACGACCATCATTAGCTTCTACAACTACTCCTTGAATAGTTCACGCGGCGGCCATTGCCAATCGGATATCGGCCACTTCTATGCCATGGAAAAATTTAATGCATCTTATCCAAAATAAAAAGTAACACTGCACGCATCTACGCAATAAATATATGAAGAATTGAAACGGATGTT